>SNQJ01S0011525.1:177386-190260 GCA_010110895.2 Picea sitchensis
GTATTTACATGTTTATGTCCATGATCTTTTTATATGTGGGCAAGATGCCAATCTAAAATGTGATTAGCTAGAGTATCTGTGATTTGGTTTAATATCCTAGGAACATGAAAATATGTAATATAATCAAAGTTGCGTTCTAAGAGGCGTACCCTAAGGAATCGTCGGTGTAAAGTCGGATCATGAACCTGGTATATTCTGTTTAGCTGCGACACAACCAGTTGAGCATCTAGATAGACCCGGAGACGAGAGATACCCAATGACAATGCGTCACGAAGCAACTCAATGACTGCGCTATACTCGGCAACATTATTTGTAGTGTCACCTAAGCATATACCTCCGGAAGATAACAATTGACCCTGTGGTGTAAAGATTACCCAAGCTGCAGAGGCAAGCCTCTGCATGTGTCGACTAGCACTGTCCACATACCCAACGAACACCTCAGACTCACTTGACATCTTCCATATTGACGAAAGATAACATCAATGACACATCCATAACACTTTTTAAAAGAAATGTAAAAAAGTAATAGTACAAAGACTATACATATGTTACAAAAAGTTACCCACAGTGACCTTTCTATGAGTAATACTTTTTGAGGTAGAGCCCATTTCTAGGCTCCACCAAAGAATTTCCTTCAAAATCGACCAAACGATAAGCGCCCTTTTTTAATACCTCTTTGATAATGAAGGGTCCGAACCACATGGGTTTAAACTTTCCTTCCCCCAGGGGGTCCTTGTCTTGGTCATAGACCAGGACAAGGTCGCCCTCAGAAAAAATCCGAGGACGAACGGACCTATCATATTGACACTTAACCTTATGTTTATGAGCCTCGTTGGCCAGGGCCGCATCGTGACGCTACTCATCAAGCTTCTCAAGGTGTACCAACTGTTCTTCAAGAGGAGAAGTGTCTGGCAATAACTGTACTGCCAATTTCAGAGATGGGATTTGACATTCGATGGGCAAGACTGTTTCCAACCCGTAAACGAGTTGAAAAGGTGAGAAACCGGTTGCAGTCTTCACAGATGTTCAGTAAGCCCATAATGCCGAGTATAACATCAAATGCCAATTTGACTTGGCTGAGTTGATAGTTCGTTGTAGAATCATCTTAAGAGTTTTGTTTAGAGATTCCACCTGCCCATTGCCTTAGGGGTAGTAAGGTGAGGAATGTTCTTGTCGTAACCCAAGATTTGATGTTAATTCAGACATCATTTGGTTCTGAAAGTGACTGCCATGGTCAATGACAATCTCTCTCGGGACGCCAAACCGTGCTATAATCTGGTTGAATAAGAAGAGAGTTGTAGTCTCTCCATCATCTTTAAACGTTGGCATAGCTTCGACCCACTTAGTGAAGTAGTCGACAACTACGATGATATAGCGGTGCCCCCTTGCTGACGGGGGGTTGCATGTAGTGTAATCAATACCCACTTAGTGAAGGGACCAACTGTGATGATAGGAAACATAGGATATGGATGTGCCCTCATCTTCTGAGAGAAGATTTGGCACGGATGGCACTTCTTGACCGACTCGATACAATCTTTGATAAGTGTGGGTCATAAGTAACCTGCTTGTAAAATCTTTTGGGTTGTTGCCAACCCAGATAAGTGACTGCCACAAGCTCTTGTATGACAATCGTTGAGCACTATGACGGCCTCCTCATGAGTGAGACATCGACGCAAGACGCAATCTACACCTCTCTGATACAACGTATCATCGAGTATGAGATAATTCTTAACCTGATGGCGTATCCACTGACGCTCGTCACAAGAATCAGAGGTGGGGCACTTCAAAGTCTGGAGATAGATCAATATATCTCTGTACCAGGGGTCTGAAGATTCAATCAAAAACATATTCCCCGGGATAGGCGATTCCTCAGACACAACGTCACCTGACTCAAACAGAAGCTCCGAAATAAGTCCTGTGAAGACCAATGACTTCTTGGACTTTGCTGAAATGAAGTCTAAGTCAAATTCTTGGAGGATGACCATCCATCTACTGATTTTTTCACCGATAAATCGTCGTGTCAACATGTACTGGAATGGATTCACGACAGCAATGACGGTGGTCTTGCGAAACATAACATAGTGACAAAACTGTTGAACGGCATGAACTGCTGCCAACGCAAGTTTTTCGAGATGGGAATAATTAAGTTCTGGTCTTACGAGGCCTCAACTCAGGTAATAGATCACGTATTCTGAAAAAGAATCATCTTCCTGAACTAAAACCATGCCTATGGTTGACTCTGCGGCAGCGAGATATAATAAGAAATATTTGTTATAATTAGGTGGCCGTAGCAGAGGTGCGGTTGTAAGGGTGTGTTTTAATGCGTCGAAAGAGCGTTGAGTGGCTTCGTCCCAGAAAAAGGGAACATCTTTCTTAAGTAAACACATAAATCCCTTGGTGATTTCGGCATAGTTGGCGATGAAGCGTCGTAAGAATTTCGCCTTGCCTTGAAGACTTTGAAGTTGTAAGATTGTGCATGGAGGGGGCAACTGGATTATTGCCTCCACCTTAATAGGATCTACCATGATCTCTGTTGTTGATACGATGAAACCTAACAAACATCCTGACGTGACGTAAAATCTACACTTGTTTGTATTCAAGTGAATCCTGAAGTAGCGACAGCGTTCGAAGATTAGTCTGAGGTGCGTTCGAAGATAGGCCTCGACTATATGTTTGAGGTCATGAAACACAAAAGACATGGCCCGTTGGAAAGTGGCTCCAACATTCTTGAGGCCAAAAGGCATCTTACGATAGGCGAATGTACCCCATGGACAAATGAATGTCATTTTGTGTTGGTCTTCAGGTTTGATTTGGATTTGATTATATCCCGAAAAAACATCCATGAACGAAAAGGCTTCACAACTGACACATTCATCAATGATCTGGTCAATGAATGGGGTTGGAAAATTATCTTTTGGACATGCCTTGTTCAAATCACAGAAATCGGTACATACACGAATCGTGCCTTGTTTTTTATTGACCGGCACGGGGTTTGACACCCATTGAGTCAAATGAATAGGGTAAATGAAACCTGCCTTGAGCAATTTCTCAACCTCAAGCTTAATGGTTGCTGCTTTCTTAGGTTTGACTGGATGAAGTTTTTGTCGAACAGGCTTAGCATCAGGATACATTGTGATTTCATGTTCAACTATTTTCGGATCGATACCTGGTATTTCCTCATAAGACCAGGAAAAAACGTAGTGGAATTCTTTTAAAAGATCCGTATAAATATGAATCTCTTCGGGGGAGCAATCTGCCCCGACAAAGACATTCTCCACTATGCCAGGGTTTCGGGAGATGTTGATAGGTATAGCTTCAGCGATAGTCGCCATATTTCCCTCAACATAAATTTCCTGTGTAGCTAAGAGATTAATAGGACATGGCTGATCTCCCGTCATGGTGATAGTGAATTATCCTGCCGCGATTCAGCTTAACTCTGGGAGGAAATATGATCTTTGATGAATATCTTCCCAAGGTTTTTCTGGACTAGTCATTGGTTCGATTACTAATTCATCAGAAGGAAAGACTAAGTCTAACGAATCGATGTTTGCGAGAGAACCTTGAGCCCAGATAGGCTCTAGAGGTGGATCCAACTCTTGTGCGGGAGTCAGATCATGGTTAGCTGAAGCTTGCTGGACTAAAGAGTACGCTACTTCAGTGACCGACAAGGGCATGGACATGCCGGAGTGCCTCGTTTCATCCATCGTGGTTGATGGGGAAGGAATAATCCACGGATCCTCAAACTAAGTTGTGCGGAACGACGAAACTTGAAAAATCTTAGCCTTGTGGTGATTAGATATAAAATTGACATCATCATGAGGAGGTGGGTAATCGAAGGTACCCATCAAGGATGGGCACAAACCAACTCCTACGTTAACGACACCAGCTTGAGGATTATCAATCATGGGAACCGTGGATGGCCCCAAAGCTAGGTCAGGTCTAGAAAAGGACAATTGATCGATGGTCACTATCCGACCCTTGTGTGGAAACAACAAGACTCGAAAAACTGTAGCAACCACAAATTGCATAGCATAACTGCAACTCCGTCCTAACAAGAGGTTGTAGTCGAGGGGAACATCGACTACCTCTACTTCGATGCACATGGTCTTCCCTCCTAACTGCACAGGGAAAGAAGGGACAATGCCATGTGGTTGGAAAGAATGATTGTCGAACGCAGTGAGGAGAGTAGGTGATGGAGACAAAGCGGGCTGGCCAATGGTCTTCCAACATGCTAATGACATAACGCAGGTCGAGGCGCCCTCGTCGACCACCGTGCGAAAGATATTTCATGTAAAAGTTTTCGTGGGATGAGCCACTACTATCTGAAACACTACGTGGTAAGGAAGACAAGGTTTTAAGTTGGTTGTATCTAGCATGATGGTACCCAGGTTACAAGTCTTAGTAGAGCCTAAAGAGGTTAACAAGGCTTTCCTTTGAGCAGGGCAGCTTTGGAGAACCTCCAAAGCAGACATCACACAAGGGGTTTGTGATAAATCTTCCACCACAGAGTAACTCTAGGAGGCCCTTGCGTTTGGGTTGTGAGAATCTTTCTTAGGCACACCCTTTGGAATGCGTGTCATTGTCTCTCCCAACGTCTTCTCGATCTGTAGAGGAAGAGATGGGAGTTCAGATTCTTTACCCTTCTTAGAGGCGCTTGGTTTAATATAGTCATGTGCTCTAGTCATTATGAAAGCATCACACCTAACCATATATACATTCACGAATGAGGAATTGTTTGGAGGAGGGAAGGTTTCTTGGCTGACTCCTTCGGAACTTGTAGAGGCTTGAGTTAAATTTTGCCCATGATGAAAGGGATTAGTCAACACGGCTTGCTGTTGCTGTGTGACAAACTTTTGGGCCTCTGCAAGTCGAGGAAAAAGATGGGTCGGGTGGTCTTCCGCACACAAGTTGCACAGATACCTCGCCTTCATTTTTTCCATGGTGCCCTCGCAAGCATTATCAGTGGGTTTTTTCTCCCCCTTACCCTTCTTTCGTTGTTTTCTCTTCCCTTCAGGCTGCTGGGTGGCCTTTGGGTTAGTCGTCTGCACGGAGTGTACTTCCGACGTTTGGGTAGGAGGAGCAGCCAAAGCAATAGTCTGGCTGGCCATTGAGTGTTGGATAGATAACTGTTGCAATTTCTTTGTCAATTGCTCAGCGGACTTGGTTTGTGCTGAACCAACAATACCATCGAAATGTGGTCCAACTCTCTATCTAGTTTTATCCAGTATCGATCGTGGTGCATCCGGTAGGATGGTGTACAATAAACCAGACTGAGCATAGATGAGCTCAAACTATTGAGCCCTCATGATGGCATCTTCTTCGGAGAAAACTCCTGAAGTCGCGACGTCTTTTGATAATTGTGGGACTAAAGACTTAAAGAACCACTCAAGTAGGACTGCTAGTGGGACTGGTACTTTGATTAGACTCTTTCGGCATCTAGACTCTCGGATATGATCAGAGATATGGTCCGTTGTTGTCTGTTAGAAATTGGCGAGCAACTCTGTGCCAGCGTCGTATGTCATAGGTAACTGGAAATGGTTAAGGAAGGCCATCACCAGTTCGCCAAAAGAAGAGTATATGGAGCGATCGAGCTCGATGTACCATTTCACGACACTCTCTATAAGAGTGCGTTGAAACAATCGCAACTAAACGGAGTCATATTTCAATGAGTTAGATGAACACCAAAGATGGAAGGTAGTCACGTGATCACCTAGATCTTCGTTAGGCTTGGCCTCGAACTTTGGAATGTCCAAAGGAAACTTCATTGGCATAGGAGGCCAACGTGGATCGTGACAAATAGGATCATTTAACAACCTTGTCAAATCTGACAAGTGTAACATCGCCAAGAATGGTAGTTTGGGTTGCTGTTGATAGCCTAGGAAAAAAGGTCCTAGAGTTTGAATGGCACGAGGTTGCCAGGAAAAGTTTGGCTACTGGCCCAGATTCTGGTAGAAACCATGGCCCTGACCAGCGTAAGGATTTTGCAACTGTGGAGACATCATTGGATGATTCTCCATAAAGGACATAGGATGTTGGGCATGCATCGTGTTTGAAGGACTTTGGGAAGGATTACCCCATGTCGGTCTTGATGGGAGAGGCATAGAAGTCTGTCCAAGGTTCCATTGACTGTGGAAAGAATTACCCCAGAACAACATTCAAGAGGAGGAAACAGATCCTTGTCTTGAGTTCCAAGGTCCTGCTATATGTGCCCCCGACGCAGGAATAGTACCCTACACCGGAGTAGACTTTCCAAAAATGGGAGTGCCCTCAGACGGGAAAGCGGTGGATGCGAAAGTGTTGTTACCAAACGTCCCGTTCCAAACAAACGGTGACGAACCTACCGACATAGTGTGCGCAGGTGTTTCTTGACTCCTAGCTCCAAATGAACTAGTGTGTGCAGGCTGTTCGGTGGACTGCTGATGCAGACCACCAAGCGAGGGGGACGAAGGAGAGATACGACCTCCAGCATAAGGAAAAGCATTAAAAGGGACAGGAATGCCCCCAAGTTGACCTTGCAGAGGAGCGTTAGAGCTCCCTGCCCCCAGACCCAAAGTCTGTAAAGTGGAATGAGTGAGTGCAGGACTTGTACCCGAACAAGGCATACCGTATGAAAACGGAGAGCCTGTCGCACTAGGTGTGAAGGGAGTTGTGGCCGCCGCGATAGATGGGATCGGTCCATTGTGCGATGTAGTTGCGGCCGAGACCATGGTGGCTTGGACTGACGACGACAAGTTAGGAGATGCTTCTCCTGTGGTAGCAATGGTCGTGGGAATGGAAGAATTCCCAGAGGAAGTAACATCGTTTGTTTCCATAGCTGTGTGAGGCACTGACATGCATTTGTAAAATTGAATTGGTACAATAACTTGTGGCCAAGTATCAGCGGTTGGGGTTTCAACTGAACCAATATTGGCGGTTGATTCCTCCGAGATTTGTTCGGGCACAATGGTTTGTAACCCAGTTGCTTCGAAAGACCCTTGTTGGTATAGCTTCCGCCTCAATGGTGGTAGGGGTGGCTCCAGTATATCCGACGGCAGGCCCAGAAGCCTTCGTGACCAGAGGAGCTCAGGATCCTCCACTGTGTGAGAAGATCCAAGACACACTAAGGTATTCTACATGTTCAAACAATAACACGCACTAAAAAAGAAGCCCCTAAGAGATAAGTCAAGCAAACACTAAAGTAGTTGGAAGAACAGTTACAACAACCAACACTAGAGCAACTTACCGGTGCAAGTGCAACTCGAACACGGAAGCACCCTCCAGGTATACTCTGCAAAGCGTGGCCCAATGTATGTCCCAGATACCATGGTATACCCCCACAGTCACCTGTGTATGTCCCTAAAAAGATTGACAACTAGTTTGCCAGCACACGAACAGTCACCAGGTGGGTACAGTCGAAAGTCAGGTAGACCAAAATGAGCAGGGTATAAAGCCCGACACCTGTCAAGAGTATCGAGAGAAAATGGTCCAAAAGACAACTGAGGACCTCGAACAGATTCGAGACCCACAAATACCTGTGACAAATTCAAATGACGGAATCCCAAAACAAATCCTCGATATGTGTTCTCCACTACGCTTGGTCCGGCTTTGGAGGGGTTATCTCCGCTACCTTTCCGCACACGACCTCGTGTTTATCCCCTGTGTTAGAGGGGGTCCCTGGATAACTTCCATGAAACTAGACTTCTACACTCCCTATCACAGACTCCAATGTTTGGTTTTGAGTGGCCTTGGAGAGTTTCCTCTCCAACCTAATCCAAGGCCCTAGTCCTGAACTAGTGTATGAACCCTACAAACAAAAAGTCTAATAGATTTTAAATTAGCGTTGCTTTTAAGAGATTTTTTACGTCACAGGGTATGCAGGTGAAACTGATGATGTGTAAATACTCAAAGCAAAAACGAATGAATAAAGATGGAAACAAAAGACTTTTACTAAATGCAAAAATCAACAACTTTTCACAAAGAAAGACTTATTTTTCTTTTCAATTTTTCTAAGATTTCATGCAGCAAACATAAAGGAATTTTTCTCGACTACGAGCTACTTATGCTCTAAATACACTGCAAAAAACTTATGAACAAAAAAACTTCTCCCTAGCTATTGATGCAGAAACACAATCTTCAAACAAAGAAGAAAATGAAAAGATTTTTTTTTTCTTTTTATTTATTTATTTACGTGCTAATCAAGAAACAAAGGGAAAATATAGACAAGCCTAAAACCAAGAAAAAACAAAATTCTGTCTTAAAGCAAAGATCAAAAAGAATCAGAGAAAAGACACACAATGGAAATCAAGAAAGCACAGACTCTTACGCTTGTCTAAAAACCATAAAACAATTTTTTATTTTTTTTTATCTTTTTTATCAATTATCAACTAAGAAAAAGCAGGAAAAGGGTAAGAGGCCCTAACCTACTGACTATTCAACCCTAGACTCAAACACCTGAGAATAACACTTCCCAACACAGGAGGGGATGACTTCCCCACCCTGATTGAAAAGCAACCTGTCAAGCACGCTACTATCATTGAAACAGCACGCGTACGAACGTGTGCTGAGCTACAATAGAACGCGTGTACACGTGGGCTGACCTTGTACAGGTCGCGTGTATGTATAAAATCTAAGACAAAAATAAACACAAGCAACCCACACCAGGAAGAGGCCTCTAGTATTGATAACCAGGGTCTCTTGAAGGCTTGGATGCTTCTTCTTAACAGAAAAGAAAAGTAATTGTAAGGAAAACAAAACACAACAAGACAAACTGAGACAAGACTGTGAACCAGCAAGACTCAGACAGGATCCAGAAAACCCCCTGAGAATGTATAATTCTAATAGGGAAGAGGAGGACTACCTCTCAATCTTTCTGAACTCCTACATGCTACTGAAACCTCTATAGCTAGCATTCACACGTGGGCTATAAGAGATTAGGGCATGGGTACACGCGTGCAGGCCTTCTGGAGGTCGTGTGTACCTCTGTGTGTCCCTAAAATTTCTGTCAAGCAACAGTCAGGGAAAACTGGTATATAGAACCAGGCTCCCTGCTAGCTCAGGCCTTACAGAAAAAGACAGGCAAAGAAATAGAAAATCTAATCTCTTAAACTACCCAAAAACTCAACTAAATCCGGAAACCCTAAAGAGTATCTTCCCCAGTATGGTCGCCAACTCTGTTGTTGGGAAAGAATACCCTACGGAATAGCAAACTAGGGCCAGACTTGCATGCATATTTTGACCGTAAAGAAATTACTTTTTAACCTACCACCCACAACTTAAATCCCTCTTTCACAATACATGCATGGAAAGGAACTACTAACCTTTTTACTAATGTTTGGTGTGGATCCTCCGTTGTGCTTTGCCCGCTTGCTTGCGCTGCTCCTTCCAAAGATAATCCTGCAATCAAGACAAACCACTACACATGCATGCTACTTTTCTACTTGAGGGTTAGAAATTAAGCATAAATTAAACAAATCATAGATAACTCATGCATTGGGATGGGAAAAGTATTATTTTATTATTTTCAAAATGAATCAACTTACAATCAAAGTCGAGACCGGCCACCGCTCCTGGATCCTGATCTTGGGCTCCTCCTCTTCTTTTGTCCTCCAACTGCTTTGCGTTAATTCTCCTTAGGCTTGAGGAAAGGCTAAAGGGTTGGGACAATGAATTCAGCAAATGGACAGAGTTTCTTCGCTATCATTTTCCTCCTCCAAATGGTACCCCTACCACTTCTTTTATAGGCTAGAAGGAGCTAGGGTTTTGGACGAACCCTCGGCCATGCATGGCCGGGAGTTTCAGTTAACTAACCCATAGCTTTTTGTTCCGTCGGAAACTTTCCTATTTTTGTGTTTTGTTAGGTACACGTGGGCTGTAGTAGGCCTGCCAGCGTGTACACGCGTGCAATAGTGGGTTAGGGCACGTGGACCTTGACCCAAGAGGATTTTCAAGAGTTTGTTCAACATAGTTTTGGCAAGGAAGGGATATGAGATGGCCTGATGCCACGTAAGCATGTGTGGTGCAATTTAGGGTTATAACATATGCCCCCTAATGTGTGAGGTCATAAGAGAATTTGATGGTCGAAATACATTACCAATCTTTTACCAATCTGTATTGATATGCTGAATGAGTGAGCCCAAGAATCAGGAACCAGGAGGTGTTGTCTGCAAAATAACAAATGTCTCACCGAGGCAGGCATACCCATGCTCGGGATAAAATAGAACCATGGCTACCAATCAAATACACTGTAGATCCATGTCAAATAACTATAAAGAGTAGTCGCGAATAATACATAGCGGAGCTACATCTCGAAATCAGAAAGATATACATATAGAGTATCCATCTCCTAGAAGCTGATTCGGCCTGATGGCTGTACTTCAGAGCTCGAGCAACAACTTCAAAATTTTCTAAAACTCGGGTAGGAGTGTAATATCAGTGTATGACTGCACTACCCAGAGGTCTTCTACGACTCGTCGGTTATGGACTTGACAATCTTGATGATCGGACTGAAGGCTTCAGTGATTTCGAACAAAGACTTGATTGGACGTTCAAGATGGCCAGGTATGCAGACAAGAGACATATTGCAGAGGGGCCGACTCAGACTTAGTGACAAACTTCCCTTGGACAGTAGCACGACAAGTGATACGACTCAGGCAACATATATGTTAATCATAAGTCTACGAAGCAGGAGGCAACGCAAACTCTCCATATGTTTGGAAGAGTAACCAAACGGTGGAGGACACAACTCTTTATAGCAAGAAAAGCTTCCTAAGGTCGTACTACATCCCATAGTCTGATGATCAAACAGACATATGTGCTTTATCCAAGGGCGACTCATGATGCTGCCAATAAATAAAATACCTTTCCCATCCTCTTTTTGGGGTATATTTGATTTTTTTGTTCTTTTTGATGATTTTTTTGAAAAAGAATAAAGGAATATTACGTTACAATGGAGGAACAAGTACAGAAAACATACAAGCTCAAGTCACAAGGATAAGACTGTTGTTCTGGTGAAATAATACTCGGGAAAATTCCTCCGACAGCCAAAGGTGTTAATATGCAGAAGCAAATTGTCACAAGGTTGATGGGTAAGGTATGCAAATGTGGTTGATAGAACACACAATGGTAACGTCCTTCGATGTAAGTATAACGAGCCCAGAGAAGGGAAGCTCGATAGTTTTTCATATTTAGAGAGTCTGAAAAAGAATAAAAGGAGACTCCACTGGGGTACCTTTTTCGAAGATAGTCTAGTCGGTTCGAAAAAGGGATAAACTAGCACCGATTAGACTTCGATTTAGAACCATTTTAACGAGTGTGACAAGGACAAGATCACTCGGCATTTTTTTCACTTTTAAGGAGTCTGAAAAAATCTTAACTATGGACTCCGTCAGGAATGTTCTTCTGGACCATTTTAACAAGTGTGAAAGAATAAGGTCACTCGACGATCTTTTCAATTTTAGGGAGCCTGAAAAGAGCTTAACTATGGACTCTAGAGGGGTTTCTTTTTCGTAAATTTAGTCCCTCAGGCCCAAAAAAGGAATAACATTATACCTGAGGATACTCTTCTAAAGAATGGGAATTCAATAGAGTATTCCTTTGTTCGTACAGTTGACCGTCCGGACCGAAAAAGGGGTAAACTACCGCCGGACATACGTGACTTCAAATTTCAGTTTAACGAGCGTGAAAGGTCACAAGATTGCTCGACAATATTTTCATTTTTAGAGGGTCTGAAAAGGGCTTAAAAGGAGACCCATTATGTTTTGGGAGTCCAAAGGGTAAGACAAAGAGTGAAAAAGACCCATGAAAATAAGTCTCAAACTCGTATTCAGGAAAGACTATATGGACTCCCGAGCCTACAGTGTTGTTAAAATCGGCATGGACACCATAATGCAACCAAGACCTACCTAGGGCATCCATGTTTTGGTAAGCTCTACCACCAAGTTGCGACACTTCTAGAGAAGATATGATGGTTCCGTGTCACAACCGGATGGGATCGATCCTATAGCATAAGAAAAAGACAATGAGATGCAAAAAGGTGCGGTGACATCCTACCCTATATGCTCAAGTTGATTTTTGATTTTTTTTTTTTTTTATGGACCGTCAATATTTTTTCGAAACTCAAAAAAAATTGTCCCAATACCCGATCAAATCCCTCCCATATAACTCCTGGATCACTCAAAATGGTTTTTGGTATAAAGAAACTGATAAGGGGGGCCAAAAAGGTGACAAAAAGAGGCCAAAAAGTCTATAATTAGAAGCTCGCAGCTCATTATCACCATTGCTGATTTGGAAATTGACTCTGGAGCCAAAAGACCCCCTTTGCCAAAGATCGTGATTCTGGGAGCTACAGTGACGAAACATACTTCTTCTTGGACTAAGTAAGTACAAACTCCCTTATCTAGTTATTCAATACTTCCATTTTAGCATTTAGTTTATTTTTGGGGTGGGCGTCGACCTCAAAAAGGTTGGCCCTAGGTACATGCGTGCAGAGCAAAGCCTGCACGCGTGTACATGTGACTGCCACCTCCACAGGCCGCGTGTACCCCCCCCGCGTGGTGAAAAAGAAAATGGAAAGAAGTATTGACTCTCCTTTACCTTGTTGTGTTGGCAGGATGTATGTCCAGTGGAGGGAAAGGGAGCACGAGGCCTCCAATGAGTTAGTTGCTTCAGTTCCGAATGTTGTGGCCGTGTTGATGCAATGCGGTTTGATCAAATTCTTTTTATGTCCGTTCATGCGCACGCAACCAAGGCTACTGAATGCCTTGATTGATTACTGGCACCCTAATGCAGAGGCATTTATGCTAGAGGGGAAATCCTTGGTGCCCACCACCGAGGATATTTACTTTCTGACTGGCCTCTCAAGGGGAGGGGAACTAGTCAACTTTCAGACTTTTCCTGC
>SNQJ01S0011526.1:14402-26506 GCA_010110895.2 Picea sitchensis
AAAAAAAAAAAAAAATTATAGCTCAAAAAAATTAAAAACATATACACCAAAACCCCAAATTAAAAAATTTAAAATAAAAATTTTAATACAAAATTTAAATAAAAATTAACAAAAATAAGTTGAAAAACCTTAAAACTACAACAAAAAATTAAAATTTATATCAAAAGCCTTAAAAAATAAAATTTACACAAAATAAAATTCATAAACATCTAAAAAAACCATAAACAATGTTATAATATAACATTGTTATATTATAACAGAGTTATAATATCTATATCTATATCAAAAGCCTTAAAAAATAAAATTTACACACAAAAAAAATCATAAACATAAACAATGTTATAATATAACATTGTTATATTATAACAGAGTTATAATATCTATATCTATTGGGACCTGGGCCAGGTCTACAGGGTGGTTGGGGCAATGCCCAACCCTGGGCCAGGTCTACGGGGGGGCTGGGGCTGGGGCGATGCCCAACATCACCTCAAACTCACCCCCCCAACCTCGTGGGCCTGGCTCAGGTCCCATAGATATTATAACTCTGTTATAATATAACATTGTTATAATGTTATAACATTGTAACATTATTAACAATGTTATATAGTTACATATTTATTTAAAAAAAAAAAATTAAATAAATTTGTAGCTTAGGTAATATTAGTGTTTTTTGTTAATTTTTTTTATTTTAGATGTTTTTTTTTAATATTTTATTGAATTTTGATTATTTTTCAGTTTTTTTTTCTTATTTTATTTTTCTTTTTTTAAGTTTGAAGGGATTTTTTGCTCTTCTTTTTAACAAAAAATCGTATTTCTGTTTTTTAAATTATTGTTTTCCGAGGAAATTTTAATTTTTTTTCATTTCTTTCTAGTTTTTCTTTGTTTTACATCATTTTGTTAGGTCATAAAATTTCTTAGCTCATATGTTTTGAATATGGTCAATATAANAATACTTTTAAGAAATTATTTATGTTTCATTCAATGTAACTTGTATTTACTGTTTTATTATTAAAAATAAAAAAATATTAAAAAGTGACGTTGAATTTTTAAAGTATATTGTGATATTTTCATGGCATTATGTATTACCTTGTGCTTTGTGTGATAATAACATTTAAAAAGTAAACATTTAAGGGTTTCTTTTATGATTTTGTTTACAGTAATGATACGTTCTTTTACCACATTATAAAAATGTGTCATTTTCATACCCCAATTTTAGAATGGGTGCTACCGATAGCAGTACTTTTCAATTTGATGGTTGATTTTGAGGTTTTGGTTTTAATGGTACCAAGTGATAAAAATACGATTTCAAATGATCTCAAAATTTAACATTTTGAAAAGAAAAAAAAATAATTCAAAAACATCTTATTTGTTTTTAGGTGCTGATTTTAAGGTTTTTCTGAGCTACTATCTAAGTTTTGAAGCCCATGTTTGAAAAATGTTGTGATTTTGACCCCGTTTTAAAACATGGTGCTACTGGTAGCACCACTTTTTGATTTGGGGGGTGATTTTGATGTTTTTTATGCAAAAATATGGGTTTTTTGGGCCAGAGTTCTCATTTTGAGGTCACAGTTCTCATTAAGTTGGTGACTATGTTAATTTCTTTGAGAGCAGGGTTCATCCGCCTTTGTGGTTACCTAATAGGTCAGGGATTCTCTTGAATATAGACATGATGGGTACAAGTGTAAAGATGAATTCCCTTCATATCTTGATAGCTCCACGCAAAGTCATTTATGTGTTTTTACAACATTTTAAATAATTGTTCCTGCCAAGAACTGTCAAGTTGAGAATTTATATGTAAGAATTTACCCGAATTAATCTCAATAGGAATTGTGCTTGATTATGTCATATCAATGGCTATCGCAGAAAGTTGTAGTGATGAGGAAGTATTCAAGTCATAATTTTCTTGAAAGTCTAAGTTAAATATATGATCAAGAGATAAATCAAAATTTTCCAAAGGATCTAAATTGACTAAGAAACTCTGAATCTGGTCTTCTTTAGTGAGGGCTTTGAATTTCATAATCTGATTTATTGCATAAATATATTTAACATTTTCTCCATCACTATTGGTAGTGTCTAGCCATAGGGTGTTTTTAAGCTCATGAGCGGATTTGGAGAGGAGATATAAAGATACCTTTTTCATTGAGTCTCCATGAGAAATAATCATGTTCCCAGACCTACAACCAATGAATGCATTTGTGGTGTCCATCCATGGCCTTCCCAAGATAAGGGGATGACCTCCTGAGGGAGTTTTGGGTTGCAAGACCGTAAATTCAACATGATACCCTCAAGAGTCTAAGGAAACAATCACATCATCTAACATACCCTCAGGCTTGATCTTGGATCTGTCTGTTAACTCTAAAACAATGGGTGTAGGAAGAAGGTTAAGTAACTATAATTGCTCCATGGTTTGCAGTGTCATGATATTGATGGAAACCCCTAAGTCAATAAGAGTGTTTGGAATGAGAACATTATTGATGCATAATGAAACAATCGGGTTTCCAGAATCTCGATATTTTTCTACAAATGTTTGTCCTGACATGAGATCTGTTGATCTCCCCACAAATTGAATTTTGGTTGGTTCATCTTCTTTCTTCTGGGTTTATTTACACAAATTTCCCTAATGGTTTTATCATAGATTGGTTTATCTTTAATGGCTTGTAGTAGGGGAACTTTGATGCAAACATTCCTTAATTTAGAGACCAAGTCAAACTCGGGATGAACAATTGGTTTTTCCAAACTTAACCTCTCTGGGTAGGGAGGAAAACTGGATATCTAGGGAAGCTATAAATGTGGGGAAGTTTTCTTTATTTCAACATTATCATTTTTTTTGTTTGGGAGTTTCCTCCTCTGACTCTTTCTCAATGATTATAGGAGAGCTCTTATTGAACACCTTTCCTAACCTAAGTTGAATTTTTTGTAAGTCCATTAGGTAGGAAAGGGTTGTAACTCAACATTGAAAGCAGGCTGAGCTACCTTTTTATTGGGGTTAGGAAGTGTCTATGTAGGAAATTATGTAGGTCATGGAGGTTGGGGTGGTGTAAGTTGTATTTGTTGAGGTAGTATAGTTAGTTGTGTTTGTGGTTGTGTGGAATATGGATTTTGTGGATATTATTGAGGTGGTGGCATAGGGTATGATGGTTGTGGGGGTGTAGGATAGGTATAGGTAGGCATGCTCCCATAGTTGGGTTCTTTCCATCTTTGTTTCCAATGACGGTTGTGAACCTGTTGTTGGGGCCATCCTTACCAGGGCATGGTAGGGTCCAAATATTACAGTTGATACTATTGGTTAGGAAAATATGAAGTAAACCAAGATGTAGTATTTGAAGTAATACCCGGTACCCTTGGTTTCCAAGGTCTTTTTGGTGCAAGTGTACATAATTTTTTGGTTTCTTGATTCTCCCCTTGATATACTACTTTAATTCCAGGTAGAGCGGGACATTGCTCTGTTGGATGGTCTCCTGCAAAAATGGAACATATTTAATAGCATCAAGATGGCATTCTCTTAGTGATCGATTTTCTCTGCATTTAGGACAAAAAATGGAAAGAGTTGCTTTTTCATCTTCTTATTTCTTTTTAAATTGAAAAGTATCTAGTTGTAAACTAAGAGTGCAAAGAAGATCAATTTTAATATTTTCAAACAAATTTCCTAATTCAGCCTTGGTGACACCACTAGTAGCAGATTTGGTGACTTTGGAAAGAGTGTCCCTTGATCCTTTGTTATATCTGGCCTGGATCTGAGAACACCTTCTATAAAATTCACAAATTTCTTTAAAGTTTAGTTGAGAGACATCACCAGATCCCATTAAGTTGAGCAAATTTATTGATTTGTCTAATAGACCTCTCAAGAAAATGGTTCTGATTGTTTCTAGTTCTAACTTGTGTTGTTTAGAGCTTTGAAGATTAAATACAAAAACTTCTCAAGATAGTCCTCGATAATTTCCTCCTCTTTCTGTGTCATTTTAAAGATTTCTTCTCTTAATTCCCTAGCCTTATAGTTTTCTTGATACTTCTTGAGAAAAGTTTTATGCATTTGTTCTCATGTTCTAATGGTATCCCCACCCAAATCCATAAACCAGTGGAGAAATACATCTTTAAGGGTGGTCGGAAATAACCTTAACTTTTGTGCATTAAAGGTATAATCATAGCTATGACAAAGAATATCAAATTCAAAAAGAAAAGAGTCATGGTGTTCGCTTACCATCCCATGGAAGTGAGGTAAGACTGAGGGATTGATATTCTTCATTTGCACATTTGTTTTAGGATATACTATAGGAAACCCAAAAGTTACCCATTTAGCTCTATGTACTTCACCTCCATCATTGCTATGTATCTTTCCTTCTCCTTCAACCATGTGTATGTTCCTGATTGCACTGTACTTTGAAGGTGTGTGTGGAGATTTGGTTCCAGGATTGGATTGAAATCTTCTTCTTCTTTATTTGATTGGTGACCTAAGCAGCATACTACCTCTGGTTCTATTGTAGGATTTGTTGGAAGAACAATGGGCTTCTTAGATGAACTTGTTGTGGGATTATATTCGGTGGAACTTCCTTTTGGAATCATACCTTCTTGTCCGCCTCATGTCAAATTTCTTGCCAACAAGATAGTATTTGAAGGAGTCCTTTTGTCTGGTGGAACTACTCTAACTGTTCCCCTAAATCTACCTCTATTGTCCCTAGCTCTATTTATACAATACTAACATATCTTTAGAACTAGTGATATGGTGTACTCACTAAAGTGAATGTGTCTGGCTAGAACCCCTTCATAAATTATGAAGTACAGGAACCTTTGCGTCTTACCATTCACCGTCCCACCCGATCTAGAAAGCTAGTATTCTAAGGAAATAAATCACAAAAAGAAATTTTTTATTCTAAATCATGCAAGAAAAATAATCCATAGAAGTACTACTCCCTTCTAGTGTCTTCCTGACAACGATGCCAAATATGTTGGGTTAATTAATTGACTTAATTGTTGAACATATAATCATCATTCTAAGGGCGTAAGATTAGATATGCCAACATTGTATGTGCATGGAATAGGATTAAAATGAATATCTAATCTATGGAAAAGAACACGAAACTAGCAAATCATGGGAAAATTGTTCATTGGGAAAAAAAACAAGAAACTGCCCCGCTGACACAAGTTACAATATTTCACTCAAGCATCTCCTGAGTGTTCATGTAAGCAATTCGAAGGGAATATCTCATTCCCACCTTCAAGTGACTATGTTATTGTGATGTCAGAAAGAAAACAAAAAATATTGTATTCCTACTTGACACAATGAAAATGGAAAAAGGAGATGGTCTTTACTAGGTAATAATGCAAAGTTTTAATGGCCATTGGTCATGTCTCTTTCACTATGAGGTACACAATGTTCACGTAAAATAATCAACTCAATATTATAGTTCAACCCCCAGTGAGAGCTAACTCCACTAAAGCATCTTTCTCATTAACCTAAGAGAGGGATGAAGAAAGGAGGATTGATCCACATATACACTATGCAAACAAGGCTTTGAAAACCTCAAAACACTTGCAACTTATAGATCTCCAATGTATAATACTAAATAAAAGAAAACAACACTAGTGCAAGTCATACTTTGAAATAAGGTGCATTGCTCATATAAAACATAGTTGCATAAGATTATTCAAGTTCCATCATTGGATTAGGAACCAAATGGAATTCAAACAGGGAGGTGTTACTACCACTATTCAGATTACAACTACAGTCAATGCCTACAACATCCAAATCTTGAGGACTACAAAAATACATGTACTTGTAAACCAATTATACAATCACTGCACACTATCGATCAAATGTTAACCTGGAGATCATGCAAATGTTGTAAAACCAAAAGATGTGAGAATAAATAGAGTTATGTTAATTGTGTACTTAAAAACCATACCAACTATAAAAACAAAGCAACATAATTATTATCTCTATTGTAAAATATACAGAGAAACAATAACCAACTGGTGGGCCCTCCCAATAGGTCTCATGTTGCTTAAAAGAACTATAGAATTAGTAGGAAAATCGTAACACCAAATAGATACAAAACATCAACACGTAGCTTTATATTAATAAAAAGGAGAATGTATCTCAACAACTACAGTATACCATAGTTTTATCAAAGGAATAAAATATGTCTCTATGTCCCTTACATGGTTGTGCCACCATATTTTATACATAAACCGAATCCCAAGAATGGGCAATGCAATTCACCTAAATCCCCTACTCCACGCATTGCCAAATCGACTTATAATAACAAGATAACGAAGATGTACCAAATTGGTTCATTTCTAGTAATACAAGGACAATTATACATTGTAAATCGTTCATGCGATATCCTCATGACATGGATATGCATGAGGATATGGCCACCTAGAGATCTCGAACCAAATCGGGCCTTTCTACGCTAATCGTTGGCAACGCTTGTCTAATTTTTTGACTTGTGACTAGTGTACTCCTCGCTTTCTAGTATTGGATGACATGGACATTATTACATATTGACCTAGCCAAGAACAAAACCTATATCGTGGTTTGGCTCCAAGTTGGTCGCTTATATGTCAAACAACAAGGCTGCTGCAGGATCTCTCTGTGTGTCACAAGATCTAGACTTAAGGAAAATTTCATTAGTAATGAGTCTATCAATAATCTTCCTAAGCTACTAAAACAATGGAAATAGCCACAAATTAATGAAAAAATTACCTTATTTGCTCAGAATGATATATTCATTAAAATCCTTTCATTAGTATGCTAATGTGGGAGATAACCATGCAAAAGAGAAGGATAGATAAGTAAAAAGGGGGTTTTACTAGTAGTAAAAGACTGTCAATTTAGAGGAAATAATATTTACTCTATATACCCACCCCCACCCTCATATGAGGGTTTCCCTCATATGAGGGTGGGGGTGGGGGGAAATATAGAGTAAATATTAATAATACCCAACAATGTTTTTTCGAAGGAATATTTTTGGGAAATTGGAAAAAATCCTCAAAATGAATTTTAAAATAAGAGGACTATGATAAACTTGAATTCTAGGGAAAAAGAAGAATGCCACAATAAATTCAAGAGACTTAACAAAAATGGGTATTTTAGAAAAGCTTTCAAGAATTCACAAAGGCTCAAAATAGAAAATTGGCTAAGTATGAGGGTATTTTAGCAAGGCTTTCAAGAATTTGCAAAGGCTCAAAATAGAAACTTAGCTAAGTATGAAAACCCAACTTCAAATATAATGCATGAACTAGATTTGATAAGACATTTGAGAGTTAAAAATTGGAACCTTATACAAAGGATCAATGAAATATGATCTATGGGAAGGTGATAATAGGATCAACATATAAACCTATAGAGGATAAACAATAATTAGATTGAAACACTAATGGGACCTCCTTGGTTAAGTGACTTTGGAAACTTACAATTTCACATCTAACCTTTGATTGGCGAACAATTTTTTCATTATGTGTAAAGGAGAGGACGTGCTTTCGAATGACTGGTTGCATGTTTAGGTCCAGAGTCAACTCATCTTTTCTATAACCTATGAAGTTTCAACTATATCGATAATAAGGGGAAATTAACTCCTTGGATGGGGTGACAGATGGCCAACTAAAGATCATTGGCGTGCATGCAGTCAGGGGAGTTATTACCCCCAGCCTCCAACCAAACTTCCAACCCATTTGAATGACGGGCTCTTGCACAATAGTTATGGTAGTGTGTTGATTCACCACATGGAATTTAATGGCTCCTCATGTGAACCAGAGATGGGGTACTAGAGAAGGTACTAGACCATGGGTTGGTGTCACCTTGGCTTTCATGGCGCTCCTCACTTTCATTTCTCCGGCCTCTATGAAGGTAAGAGCCCTCAGGCACTTTGTCATTCTATATTTTCAATCGACTCTCTGGTTCTTTTTGTTTTCTGCACCTTCCTACTGCTAGCACTCTCACGTGGTCTCCATACCCATGAGGGTCACCTTCCTCAATTTCAATTTCCCAAGAGCTATACCTCTAGCCTGGTCTTCTATGGACCAAAGCTCTATTTTGCCTCCTTGCCCCATTCTCTGCTACAACCCTTCCATCATGCCCAAAGAGCATGGAAAACCCAAAAGAGGGCCTCAATATTACAACTTCATTGCTTGGCGCAATCGTCAGGATCCCTCTCAGCCATCCCCTCCAACCAACAACTCTCTAGGAACTAGCCATAACTAGCTTGAATTTCCATCACCTTCCCTTAATGCCCAACACTTGCCACCACTCCTCTCTGATACCATGATTGATCCTGAAAGATACCCTGTGGAGGAAAAAATTCCTCCTCTTGAGATGCAATCATTGGAAGCCCCTCTTGATCCTTGCATCATCACCAAACCCCAAGCCCAACCTATGGAGTAAGGTGGTTGCATGGTGGAGGAAGAAATTCCCCCCAGCTGGATAATAGATTGGATAGCCCGAAATACAACCCATGGGTTGGACATGGAAGAAATTCCACCAACATTTTTTGATGCGGATACAGCTCCTCACTAGGACATGGAGGGGAAAATTGAGCAGCCTCTGCTCACTCCTCATCGTT
The DNA here is from genome assembly GCA_010110895.2 of Picea sitchensis. Taxonomy (NCBI): domain Eukaryota; kingdom Viridiplantae; phylum Streptophyta; class Pinopsida; order Pinales; family Pinaceae; genus Picea; species Picea sitchensis. The sequence continues at coordinate 22,961 of SNQJ01S0011526.1, forward strand.
TTTTCGACGACCACCTTCGGTTGATCTTTTATATGTGGCGAAGCCTAGAGGACCAAATTCATAATCAAAGCCTCCTCAGCTGACGCATGGACCTCATGTTCGACTCCCTGTCGGATGCACCAAATAAAACTCATTGTCTGACTTGCAGACAAAGGTTCGTCTTCACCTACAACATTGATGGACGCTCGAGTTTGCCAAACTTCTAGATTTTATCTCTTTTTGCATATCAGGAACTAGCTTCGACTTCTTTCAGTTTTTTTAAATTCTCAGGTGTATGACAATAGCCATGGTAGATACATTTTCTAGTGCATGATACCAGCCACGTCTTATGTGTTTTGGAATACTTGTCACGTTAAATTTTAGAATTTCAGTTTTTATGCCAACCACTTGTTTTGGTTTCCATGTTGTGGTGGAACAGGTGGCAAGCAATGAACATTGTACTTTTTTTATGCTTTAAAGGTAATATATTTCCTCTTTTATTTAAAAAAAAAACAAGGGGAACTTAACTACATGTATTCACACTTGCATGCATCAGAATTGTATTATGACAGTTGCATTGCATTCACAATCTAAACTACCTATAGGTAGCCTATTGCGAAGGTGAAAAATTCATCTTGGCTTCGACCAAAATTTTTGCACAAGGGCAATTTTTTAATGGAAGTCCAAGCCCCATTTAGAATCATGGTCCACCTGAATTGAATCCTGTCAATGCATCTTACATTTATTTTATGTAGGATTTCAAGACACCAACTAAAACCAACATGATACATAAACAGATTAGAGTTTTTAATATGCAAAAAAATCAATTGATATCCAAAACACCTAATACCAAACACTTGGAAAAGTGTTGATTCTTCCTAAAAAATCGTTATGAGCCAACTAATGATGTGTGAATGCTTCAATGGGCTTAGATGAAGCTGCATAACACTTTTACACATGTCAAATCCATTCAAATCCAATAGATACAAAAGTGAAGTGTACGATACATGCAATGTGATATGTTGTAACATCAAATTTGAAATGCAAATTGACTTGACAATGAAACTACCACAAATAATCGTGATTGTAGTACATAATGTGTTTCATGTTTCATTTCTTAAGAAATATATACATGATGCTAATCATGTAATTGATTGGAATGTGATTCAGGTGGAACAAGAAGGTGTCCTGCAAGTGCATCCTGTGTGCATATTGGACCAGAAAAACAAACAGCTCTGGAATCGAGCCATAGGGCTTGTAAAGGTCCAGTAGACCTGGTACGGTCCTGAGGACGCAACTTGGGAACATGAAGGTGCTATGCGGGCAGAATATCAGCATCTTTTTTAAGATTTTGGAAATCTTGCTGATGTTGTGTAAAAGTTGTAGAAATTTCAATACAAATTATGTATTGCCTGGATTCTCCTGATCTAATAATTATATGCCACTGTTAAATACATAATCGCTTCTACAAATATTCTTGCGGAATTTAAAACATGATCGCCAATTGCAATATCAAGAAGAAAGATCAATCGCACATAACACAGATGTTTTTACCGGGAAAACATAAAGCTAAAAACCCCACTATCATATATTATGTATATCATGGATCATGAAACAATATCATACAAAACTCTAATCCAAGAGCTCTCAGTACAATAACAATTGTCTCACACTGTCATACAAAAATCAACAAATACATGTGCCAATTCTCTGCCTCCAGACAACCTACCTCCTCTACACAATCCTTGCAAATGAATTTGAATTCCTCTTGCCTAGGTTGCGCATTGCTCATGGGCACATCCACTGTGTGTGTGATTGCATGAGTGTACTTCACTCAAATCACAACTGATAGACAAACTGTCCCTTTCACCTATAATCTCAACTGGGTCTCCACTGGATCTAACATGCATGTAGTTAACAGTGGTAAATCTTCAGTTGCATGTGAGTTCATTGATTATGAATTAATTAATAATTCATTCACTGAACTCTCACTGGTGTAAGTTCAGTTACAACTAGTAAAATTGAGCTTAACTCACTTAACTGAGTTAAACTACTTCACAACTCACATAACTACACTTATAACTCTATTACAACTTCAAGTCACTTAGTTACAACTAATTCAACTTCCATGTCCCACCAGTCAACCTTTGAACTCGAATTTCCTATAGCTAACTGATTTGCCATTTCAGTTAACTATTTTCAAGTAATTATGAGATAATAGATTAATATTTATTGTCCAATTTATTTAAGGGAAAAATAAATTAGACACACATTTCTTGTTGACTTTTCAACAAAAGTTGCACTCAGGACAGTGCAAAAATAAGGGGAGGGGATTGTAATATCCTCAAGAATGAGCCCTGTTGTAATCATGTTTATGAATTGTAAATCATGTTTTGTAGGCTGGTGAGCCAAGTATTGATAAGCTGGTGGGATTATGTGTTTATTAGGCCAGAGAGCCTAAGTATTAAGGCTAGAAGCTTGATTTTGTACATGTAATTATGCAGATCATTAATATAATATATGAACATCACTGTGTGCAGACCAACCACAAAGAAAGAGTGATGGGGGACGAAGCTTCCATAAAGAGGGTAAGGAAAAAGGGGCTGGAAGGTTGGAAGGGGGGGCTAAGCTTAGGGGCTTGAGGCCTTAGGAATAATAATTTATTTTTATTCCAAAAGCTATGTGAAATGTATGTTTTTATCCTAAGTTCTTGGAAGGGGGAACATGTGCAAAAGGGAACGCATGTTGATGGAGCGCATGCAGCCTCATGGGCGACATGTGTCAGCCCAAGCACATGCAATTTAACCCAAGAATTGAGCCGTGATGGGGTTCGTTCCCCATTCTGTCGTCCGCTGTATGAACTGAAGACCTCTGCGTCTGAGTTTTGTAAGCCTCACGTAGCTCTAAAACCCAAAGCCTGTGATGTTTTCTTGAGAAGCTGATACACCCTCTGCACGAACTGTTGAGTCTGTGTTCGACCTCTTTGTGAATTGCTTGTCACGCATCCTTCAAACGGGTGTTACCTGAACCGTGTTGTGTCTTAATGGCCTGTTGTCGTTTCCTGGTTCCACAACCAATTTTCCTGTTGTTGTTGTCACCCGTGAGTTAGCCAAAAGTTGTTTTTGTTGTTCTTATCTTGAACTTGCGGTAATTGAGTTGAAAACATATTGAAGAACTGGGTTGTCAAGCTCGTGGTAGAAGAGGCAGGTTGTCAAGCCTGTGAGCAACTCTCTCCAGGTGAGGGAATCTGTTGGGGAGTGGTTTTCTCCCAGAGAGAGTCCAACACCAGCTACGGAGCTCTGAGAATTCTTGATCCGGCCTGTTTCCAAGGCCCAAAAGGGAGATGAAGCACCAATGGTCTGTGCTTGTGAAGGTGTATACTCTCGGGTAGAATATGCATGTGGGGAATGAGAGTCTGTGAGTAGTGGGTGTAAGAAGGCTTCTGGGGAGAATCCATCTGATTGCTCTGTTGTAACACACCCACTATCGTAATTTAAAATTTTTAGGGTTAATCTCCCACAAATGAGAAATCTTCACCAACCCGTATTAGCAAAATACCAATCCCTG
>SNQJ01S0011526.1:26556-48486 GCA_010110895.2 Picea sitchensis
CAACTTCCATGTCCCACCAGTCAACCTTTGAACTCGAATTTCCTATAGCTAACTGATTTGCCATTTCAGTTAACTATTTTCAAGTAATTATGAGATAATAGATTAATATTTATTGTCCAATTTATTTAAGGTAAAAATAAATTAGACACACATTTCTTGTTGACTTTTCAACACTCCCTCTCAACAACAAAGGGATTATCCTTCACCCCGATCCTGTCTCTATGGTATTCAAATTTTCTCCTGGTGAGTGCCTTCGTCAGAATGTCTGCATCCTGATCTTCCGTAGGAATGTACTTGTTAACGATATTTCTTGTAAGGGGGGTTAGAATGCAAAGGAATGGGTTAAAAACCCACTTGTCCTAAGTTCGGATGTAAATGTGCCCCTGGTAAGCAGTGAACAGATCTGGACAGTGTGCATCCGCGCACCCAAATCAACGACATATATGAGATTCTGGACCCCCTCCGCCTTTCTACCTTTAANGACCCCCCCTGCCTTTCTACCTTTAAGCGGAGGGGGGGGGGTCCGAAATTGGGCGTGCAACTTTCCGACGACCAAGATTAGCATGCCCGGATCAACGGCGCTTGGACAGTCTCGTCCTTCTCAGCTGCTCTGTGTTTAGCCAGCGTGGGCCCTTCTCCCATCACGTCATCTTCCAGAACCACCTTTTCCCCCGCAGCTGTTTGTCATCTGTCCTTCTTCACTCTTTAGTCCAGGTGGTCCTTTCCCCATCTCATCGTCCACTCACCACCTGCCACGTGTCTCTTTCCCTCCACGTCAGCCTCCCACTAAAATGTGTCCATCACATATACCCTCCTGCCTCCTCAGCTTATCACCTTTTGCCATGTGTCTTCCCTGCAACCTCTCTCGCTCCCTCACCGCTTCTTACTCCACTCCCCGCTGCTTCGGCCCCATCACTCCGTTCCCGTGCCCCATCTTCCGCGTTGGCCTCCATGCCTATTCTTTAAGCCAGTCAATTATTCCAGGTGGTAGCACGGGAGGCCCTCCACATCCCGAAGGTGCCAAGTTGGCCGGGCCATCCTCAATCCCGACGAAGCAGTTATTGAAGCGGTTGGTGGTGGTTAGACATCGCCTCCGCCATAATGGGAAAGCACGACGATGAATTAAAGGCACGTCGATTCGCCGTTGGAACTGTCAAGAGTTAGATTGCGTCTGACATAAGTTGCATGATCTTTCAGATGTTGACTGTCAAAAGCCATGCAGACGCAAAGCTTTCAATGCAATGTCTCGATTCCACTGTTGTTGTTGTTCTGAGTATATGAAGGCGTTTTCGCCATTTTTGTATCTATTGATGGTAGAGCTAAGCTCCCGACTGTAAAGTTTCAGCAAACATTCTAGTTATCTGGGTTGTGTATCCGTGTTTGAGATTTCTTGTTTTATGACAAACAATTATCCTTTTCCATCTGTGTTCTCATCTTATATCAGAGAGTTCATGATCGAATGATTCGCATGGATTGTTGCAGTTATGTTATAATAAAGGATTTGTTGTGACATTATTGTATTCTCTGGTTCTCTGTGTTTGAATGTAAGAGGATATTGCGCTCGAATGCTTTATTCTCCAGTCTGTTACAAACCTGATGTTTATGATAGACCTTCGCACTTTTCTCATGCAAGTCTTCCCCCTACTCACCCTTACTACGACTCACTGTTTGAAGTTTATCTAAGACCTCACTCGCCCGTGCACGCCTGCCCTAGTTTCTGAGTTGAGACGATATTGTTCTGAGTTTGCATCCATTTGATCACCCCTCTTTAAAACAAATCGTGACATTAAACTGATGGGTGTCAGGCTCTGCTCCTGCAGGCAATCCAGGAGTGACTTCTGACGCTAACATTTCTGGCGCCGTTGCCGGGGACGAAGTTGAATATTTTCCCTGGGCAGAACTACAACGATTAACTGATTCTGAAGGTGCATCAGATATTAGCATTATCAAGATTGCTACCGTGCACCTGGTGACTCCACTGTGGTGACTCCATTGTTTCCACTTTACTGTTTCAGTTGTGGCCACTGTTGGCACACCTGAAAGCTGACCCAGAAGAGATTTCTCGAGAAGGTTTTAGCAGCTGCTTTCTCAGCCTGAGAAGTTTCCTGGGGTAACGACAATGTTTAGATCTGGCCTTTGATGGTGAACAAGGACCAGACACACTTGAAGCTGCGCATGCTTCACTTGGCGACTCCATGATTCGAGGATCGGTTGGCGACTCCGCTGGTTCGATATGGAGAAAATTCTGGCTCAAAGGTTTGCTTTCTGTGACTTTTCCCAGATAGTGGGTTTTCCTAATGCGCTTCCTGATAGGGACATCTGGGAAGATTTCCTCCCTGAATTTCATGCAAAGGATTGGGAGGAACCAACTGAGCATTTACTAGACTTCCACGAAGCTATTCACCGACACCATATCACGCATGAGGATGTCCAAATTAAGCTTTTCTGGTATTCATTAAAAGGAGCTGCTCTCGATTTGTGTCGATCTCTTCCCTCTGCAAGCATCTGTTCTCTAGCAGGTTTTCATACAGCTTTCAATTCATTTTGTAAAGAATACTTTCCAGCTGTTCGTTTGTATGAAAGGTGTTGTGAGGATTTTTCTTTGCTTCATAAAGCCTCTGNACTGATGAGTTTTGCCATAGTTCTCGGCTAGTTCAGTTATATTTACAACCTGGGGGAAACAGGGTGTTACATCTGTGCAATTTTCTTGTAACCTCAACCTAGTCTAGCATTCCCTTACCTTGGGTGGAGCTTAGTTCCAGCTCAGGGGTGACCCATTGTTGAGCATGATGAGCAGTGAGGTCAAAGGATGGGAGGTTCATGGAAAGTCTGCACATGGTTGGTGGAGTTACTACAGTTTCAAAGATAAGTATATGCATGTGTTTAATTTCAATTAAAATGCATGTCAGTGATGCTTGCAATATTATCATGTATTTAGTTGCGATGATATTTACGGTTGATTCCATTAATTCTGTATATTAGCAGTAATTATATGTTTACTCTATTAAGCCATTTAACTTCATTTAAATTCATACTATATAAGTATGAGAATGTTTCTGCATAGTAGCGTTGCTCGACAAAGTGGGTTGATGGTCGGGGACGTTACAAAAGGGGCTAAGCTAAGGGGGCTTAAGCCCCAAGGAATATTTTATTAATATTCCTAAAGTCCAAATTTTAAAGTATGGGATATTCATTTTATCCTAAGTCCCTAAGGGGGGATTGTATACAAGTGGAGCTCATGAAGCTTCATGAGGACAAGTGTCTAGTAGGGGACATGCATATATATTGGGAAACTTAGTGTATTTTCAGGGGATCTTGTCATTCTTGGGAAAATTTAATCTTACACTCCATCATTCTGCGATATTCATTTAGGGATCTTCTCATCATTCCCTGATCATTGTAAACTTTGTTTCTTACCATGGGTATGCTGACATTCTATTCTCGTATTTGTACGGGGAAATCTCTGGGGAGTGACAGGCAATAAGAGTACCAATATTTATAGAACTGAAGAGGCGGGTTGTTAGGCCCGTAGGCATTTCTCTCCGGGTGAGAGATTTTCTATGTCAAAGAAGCGGGTTGTCAAGCCTGTGAGTAGTTTCCTCTAGGTGAGAAACTACTTGGAATTGTTCCTTGGTGCGCTGGGAAATGACTACATGGATTTGAGACTTCATATCTGGCCTATTACTAAAGCCCTAAAAGGGAAGTCGGGCAGCTGAAGGATTGTTAAGCAGAGAAGGGGCACACTACCTGGGGTGGGACATGCATGTGGGGAATGAGAGACTGTAAACTAGTTGCAACAGTTGGGTACCTTGGATTGAGAAATTATGTTGCTTGTCAGACCTTAGACTCTCTTAGTATTCCCTTTTCTCTGGTAGATTTTAGCCCTAGCTCAGGGGTGACCCACTGCTAAGATTACGAGCAGTGTGGTCTATGGTTGGGAGGAACGTGGAAGGTCTGCACACAATTGGTGATCATTTTATCAAAAATAAGTGTCAATTGTGTGTTAAATTATGTGTTGCATCATTATTTATGCATTTGTTTTTACGGGTTTTACTTGTGTATGTTGCATCTATATTTCTATTATTATTATGTATGAATCTGTGTATTTGCAGAATATTTGTATATTTTAATTTTGTATACAATTCAATTTTTTTTATGTGGCATACCCCAACAGTTGGATGGTGGGGATGTTACATAAAGCCATTTGTTTTCATTGGCTGTTCTAGGTGTTGTCCAACGTTACCTTTTGGCAGAGCTGCAGAGTTCCAAGGGGAATAATCTTGAGTTGTGAAAGTAGCACCACTCAATAACATCCATCCCTGGACCTAACAATCAACTAGATGCAGGAGTATACTATATGTTGTTCTAGAGTCTGTACTCAAGGCTTAGAAGTACAGTGTCTAGGCATTTGAAAGTGAGTAAGGGGTAGAGAAGGAAGAAATGTCAACCTTCGGCAAGGGAAGCTAGGGTTGATTTCTAGGTTGTTGTCTAGCTTCCAACCATTCCTGGATGTTTATGTCCCTTTCAATCGCTGCCCACAAACGTTCGAGTTCCACTCGAGTAGTGGTTGTTTTAAGAATAGTATCGAAAAGATTCAAGGCAATATGTGTTTGATCTGATAGTCTGGGTTGGATATTAGGTTGTCTTGTCACAAGGACAGTCATGGAGGAACAAAATGATGAGAAAATAGTAGAACTTTTTAGATGTTGTCTCGATTTCGGTCGTATAAAGGAAAGTTTATAGCTCCAGTAGCGAAAACAGGGTGCAAACCAAAGGCTTTTTCCCGTAACTGAGTTATATTTTAACAAATATGTATGAGGTGTGAGAAAACATTAAGTTGTCCATCATGTAAGGCTCCTATCAAGGGAGAATCTCACTTGTAAACAGAGGAAGAAAAAGATAAAGAAATAATCTGATGAAGCATAAAATATATATAGAAATCTAAAGTGTTCACAGGTCTTATACCTACTGATAGTTGGTACAGAGGAAAAATAGTAAACAATATAGAAAACTAAAATTAATTCACTATAGTAGAGGTTGTACTAAATTATAGCGAAACATTCATCAGATACATATATGAAATGAAATTAGATATGAAATACAAGGAAACAAACTCATAACACAGTCGTGACGGAATCGAGAATCTTCGGATTTTCTTTGTATTAACTCTCAAGGGAGAAAAATCTCTATTACAATCGACCCAAAAAGGTCCAGCCTTTATTCCTTCCTTCTATTGTATATTTATACAAATTTACATATGATGCAATCCCAATCGTTCCAGGATTTTCAGTTACAACGAGAAGGAGATCAATCGTTTCATTTATTTATCCTATGTCTTTATTTGGTACCAGAAGCCAGTCCTCTTGCATGCTCGCTATAAGTGACACATTTTTCCACCAGCCGAGATATCAACCTTGAAGGTTCCGCTTGACAATTGGCCTAAAAAATGTATCAATCTCTGACTAATTGTGGCAACCTTTCTTCCATCTGTCGGTCTAGGGTGTCGATAGCGCACAATTGCACACTTGGTTTAATAATCAATTTATCTATTTGAACTATGTCTGCCAGAGTTACTTGTGAGACTTCGGCCGAATCTCTTTCTTCTTTCTCATTTATATCAAGCGAGAGTTTCTCCATATTCATTTGGCTCARTGTCTCAGCATTACTCTCGCTATCAATGCCTAACAAATTTCCATCTATAGAACCGAAAGCCTCTTCACAGGATTTCCTTACCTTCTTGGCTTGCAATTTGCCTTCTGATATGTTGCATTCCCATTCTTTCAACAAAATATTACCTCGGGTCTGTTCCGAAATGGAAAACTTAGAACTTTTTCCCGATTCCCTGTTTGTTGTAGCTATTACAGCCTCTTGAAATGCGACCCGAGCTACTCCATCTTCTCTCTCTCTGACAGATAAGTTTTCTAATACTTGATCAATAAGCAGACAATTGTCCCGAATCGTCTCTACCTTCGCAAGTAAACTTCGYTGGGCTGCAGAAACCCTGCTTCGAATCTCCATAGCCTGGGACTAGAATATCCCAATATTTATAACTTGGCTTTCGGCGAACTCTAATCTAACCTGTAGCTGCCCTATCAAGTCTCTTTGTTGGCCTACCTGTATTTGACTGGTCTGAGCTACCAGCTCTGCTTGTTCGAGCTTAGCTTTGAGCAGCTCAATTTCCTTTTTATCGGCCATCCTTGCTTGTTCTATTCCTGTGTTTGCATGGTCTTTAGCAGCTTCTTCTGTTGTGGCTAGTTTAGCTTCTAAGGTTTTGATGAGGCAATTTTTTCGCTTCAACTGATTTTTCAAAACCCCGACTGAAAATTGGTTTGTCGTAGCATATGCCCCTAATGTTCTGGCTATTTCTGTCGCGAATTCTTCCTTCTTCATATCTTTCCCATCGGTCAATACCTTGAACTTCTTGTCCGTTGATCCCTCTTCTTGATAGAATTCTCTTTTTACCACAACTTTTCTCTTTTTATCAAAAAAGAACTCATTTGGCGGAAGCTCTTCCATCCTTATAGGTCTCAATTCTTCATTGAAAATCCACCCTGCATCTATGTTCCCCTTAGTTGACTGTAAGGGAGTAATGGAGGCGATGGGATCTCCGATTTGCTTAGTTGATTGGCCTGGAGTGGCAACTGGAGTCTACTTTTTCGGCGGATCGGGAGTTTTCATTTCTGGTTTCGGGCTCCTAGTTTGCTCTTCCCTGTCCTAGTGTTCTTCTTGTCTGGGTGTTGAATCTTTTGACCCTTCGGCTTCTTTTTGCTGCACCTCTGTTGTTCTTGGATTCTTGCCCCGCAATATTGGGGGAAGACAACTCCGCCAATGTTCTTGGAATTTTAAAACATCGGCCCTTTCCTTAGGCGCCAGGGCTTGTATACGAGCCGAAACCTCGGCATAAGATCTCGTGCCTTGGAAAATGTCATCCGAGGGTGAATTTTCATGCTCAAACCTTTTAAGACCGCAATTGGCTAAGTGGTTACTTACGATCCTATGTGGATCGTGCTTCTTGAATTCAACATGAACCAATTTTAGGTCTTCTAGCACTGTTGCCTCAACTTTAGAATGCCCGAAATCTAACAAAGAATAGGAATTTAAATGAATAGAAAAAGGTGGCCATACCTTCTTAGAATATCCCTTAAGTTCCTTGCTTACGCCACCGATTATGGTTTGCCTGGCAATCTCATGACAAGACAGTCTATCGGGTATGAATAGTGGTAAGGCATTCGGAGGAACAAAAGCGCCGAAAACCCTGAGATATGAAAATTCTGCTTCCACGTACCAATCGGCTATACAGCTTAGATTTACTGCGATACTATCTAAGATCTTGGGTGGTGGGTGGCCGAAAATAGTGACATGCAGTGGTACCATTACCTAGTTAAAGATTTCATACACAAAATCTGAAGCTTTGTCTTCCCATAGCTTTGAATGGCAGACGTGGATGGGCTCAACCTCCGATGGAGTCTAGCTCCAACTCACTAAGGGAAAAGGCGTCAGAAAACACACGACGTCCATGATATACGCAGACATAAAGAATGAAGCGATCTTTCTGCTCTCCTTCTTCGCTCGATACTCTGTAACTCGATTGGTCAAACTATCAGACAATAGTTTAGCCCAGTCGAAGGAACAACCTTCGACGACCGTGTGAATTAGAGGCACCCACTGAAGGAAAAAATGTGTGGTTTCCTCTCTCCCATATAATCTGCAGGTCATCATAGCAATATATTTGAACTATGGTTCCAGAGAAGCTATTGAATATATACCATTACTATCCGCCCTAAACTTCGCAGGGTGTGAAACCCAATCTTTGATTAAACCAGACATAGTCTTTTCATATTGCACACATTCCTTCTGTTTAAAATTCTCTAGGAATTCGACATTGTAAACAAAGTCCGACACGGCTGGCAACTTGTACATAGCCTGCAATTGTTCGGGTCTAAAAGTCCCAATGGTGACCCTCTGCTCGTTGATGATGGTTTTGGTTGGTATATCTACATGGTCTAATGCCCATCGAACCATATCGTAGTAAGGGAGCAGACGTGGCCTAGTCGTTACTTTATGCATTTGAGCCTGGATGACGATCTTATACTTGGTGATCAGGTCATCTTTTTCATTTTCACTGGAATCATCTGAAACATCTACCAATTCAGACTGTAGAACCTTAGAAATATATGACCAGGTCCTGACAGAGTCGACACTTCGAGGTGAAGTATCAGAAACGTTGTCTGAACCTTGTCCCGAAACCTCAACAATGGCTTTAGATGCTTTTCACGGGGCCATGGCAGGGGATTCTATTTTAGCTCTCCTGCGATAAAAATATGTATACATACATAAATTAGTTTGCTCGCGAAAAGTTGGCTCTACGTAGTATAGAAATGAAATTTGAGACAACAAATAAAAGATCTTTGTCTTCGACTATTTAAAACTAGGTCGTCCTTAGGGACAGAAAGGTCAAATCGTTCTTAAATATAAATTTAGCAATAAAAACCAAACCCTTACTTGTCAATTCGTCTCATTTCTAATTAATGTCATAAATTTTGACAGTTCGTAATGCAAGTTGGCACAAAGAAAGTTTAAAATTGCCTCGGAGACTGTGCATATTAATTTTCGTATTAAAACAATGGAAATGTTGGCTTAGCTTAATTAATCTGGCTTTTAAAAATGTTAATTAATCTTTCGGCATTCGCCTCATCGAGAGTTTTCACTTTAACCCTTTACACCTCTAAAACCCGAGATTGCGACAATTAGCTTTGGTTAGTACAAAACGTAACCATGATTAAGTGTTTAATTAATTACATTTTTATTTATATCGCGACTTCGCGACTCGGGGCTTCGAAGGTATAGCTCCCGGGAGGCTCGTATGCCGAGTTGTGAAATCACAAGATCGCGATGATATGATCTAATTAAAAAGAAAGACCAAACCGGATTAAGTGTTTAATTAATTACGTTTATATTCATATCGCAACTTCGCGACTCGGGGTTTCAAAGGTATAACTTTTGAGGGAAAACACGCTGAGTTGCGAATTCCCGACAGAGCTTAACCACGGCTAAACTTTTTACCTTTAACATTAACCCGGGTTACTAAAACAAGAATCTCGCGGTTTCGTCTATCGGGGTTACGACGGTAAGACTTTTGGAGCTAGAAAACGCCGAGACACGAAATCCTAATGATGCTTAACTGCGGTTTAGAGTATTTTTACTCTCGGTAATGATCTGGGTAAACTTTTTAAAACTAGTTCGTTGTTTCGCCCCTCGGGACTTGTAAACTATGTGATCTATGACTCCCAACATGCGACATCCTGAGGTAAAAAGGAGAGACTCGTTTAAATGAAAAAAAAAAATCTTACCTTAAGAGTATGATAACCATCACTGTTTGCGTGATGAGACTGCTGAGATTTTGGGAAAAATAAAGGAAAATATGAAAACCGACTTTCGATTTCAAGCATAAGATATGAAATTTTAAACAGGCTAAAAAACAAAGGCGGCTCCAACACTATAGAAGGACGTACATTGTAGCTAGAGGAGACTGGAGGACTAGGGTGAGCTAGATATTTTAAGGAAAATAAATAAGTCGAGGAAATCTCTTTCTTTTTATAAGTAAGCAATTTAATTAATAGAAATTATGGGCCACGAAATAAGCAATGGTCATCACTTCGAGCAATGGGTAGTTAATAATCGTAGTGGGTTATTCCATATCAGAAGGAGACAGAGGCATGCTAGTTGACTAACAAATTATAGGGTCAATATTCCATCAATGGTAAATGTAGGCACTTGATAAAGAAAGAAATGTTGGGAGAGAGCTCTAGCAACTTTTTCATATTGGCCTAGAAAATGCAGTCCCGAGGCATGCGCTGCAATCCTCTATAAATCAGTTAAAGTTGCTTGCTGCTCCTAAGGAATGTATGTAGTTAGTATAATTCATTCTATCTTCTATTTTGGTGAAATGAAAATGAAGTGTTAGTTATCTTAGCTCTCCTTCCAGTATTATACATATGTTTCTTATATAAACAACAAAGAAATTGAGAATTACAACCCAAGAACTACGTAAACTGAAAATTATTGATGAAGTTAATCCTATAAGTTTATCCCGCCCTAGTGTAAATAATGCTTTTGGGGAATTTTTCCTAGTACTTGGTTGTTATTTTTTCTAACACAATACACATACATGTTATGAATCAAAGAAAGCCGCATTTAACCTATTGTTCCAACATCCTAGCCATCACGAGCATATAGTACCACCAATGACTAGTTTTAAAGCAAGTTGTTGTTTACTAGGTAATAATCAACTCATAAGTATAAGAAGCATATAACACCACCAATAAGATTGTTTCACGTATTCAAATGCATGTCTAGATTGTTCCCCAGCTCAAGGAGCTTGAAAATCGCCTTAGAGGCTGCCACAAATCACATACTATATCTTCGATTGGGGTTTGAATGCATTGCACTTGAAGGTCTAGGCCTCTGGAGCTCTACTTGACCATTTCTTCACAAGTCATTAATTCCAAAAACGTCATGGATTGTATAGGTCCGAACCGAAGTAATTTGTAGGAAGGTGGGGACGTGTCATCTCTTGGGGGAATTGTTTCTTCTTCATCTTCATCTCGAATTCTCCTCCCATGCGTGGCATTGGTGGGTTGCTTCTTGAATAGTCTTCATATAAACTCTTGTTTTGTGCCCGCTGTGTATCTATGATCCTAGTTAGTGCAAGTGGTTCTTTCGTAAGTATCATCTTGGGAGTCGTTGTGTGCACAAAGAGCAATTGGACAATGTTTATCAGGTAGCAGTTGAACCAAAAGTGTAAGAGGCAAAACCTAAGTTAGAAGCAAATGAGAAGGTCATGGTAAGTGTTGCAATCGTGGCTTATGCACCAAACACCATGTAGAAGGTGTGCAAGAGATCGTGGCAAATTTGAATTAATCATCAACTTGCAACCAAGTAAAAGTGATGCCTAGGGATGAGCCCATTACATAAACAAACTTTGGATAAGCCCATAGTTTGCCTCACAAACATTTAATATTAAAAGTAATGCTAAACTTTATTCCTAACATTACTTTATTTATGAAAAATTACAAAACCTATATACTTTATACTAAGTTTTTTTGGTGAAAAATGTAGGACAGTGACTCTAGATGAAGCCAAATAAAACCTCAAACTTTTTTATTCATAAAAAAAAATATACTGTTAATAAAAAATATATATATACTTAATTGGTGGAAAATGTACGACAATGATTAATGACTCGAGATGAAACCAAGTAAAATCTCAAACATTTTTATTCGTAAAAAAAAATGTTCAAGTGTTTGATTATTACGCAAAATGTGAAGAAAGAAAAAAGAGACGACTCTGCATAAATAACTCAAATATACATTGAAATGTGTGCAAAGTAAGGCATATCTATTTCTAATAGTCCGTTGGCTAAAGGCAGAGACTAATAACCATCGTTCCAATTTCCACGTCTGCTACCATCCCTTCATGTTAAGAGGGCTTCTTATAATGGCTATAAACTTAGAACTACAACTATGCGTGTTTAAATATGGAAACCCTCTTCAGACGATTGAGATAAGCATATGTCAGGCCAAACGTGTAAACACGTCAGCAGTTTTGTCTGCATCGCATCATAATCACTCATAATATTAAAAAATCCCCTAGAAACCTGGAACTGCAAGGATGTCCTATTCAAAGACACCATCTTATCGGCCTACCATCCGAATTCATGGTTTTTAATTGTAACAATTTCCGTTTGCGTGTTCCCTCAGCCACACCTACCAATCTATCTGCATTATTTATTCGGTTGCAGGGTTAAGCTGCTTTGCTTCTTCTCAACTGGGCGGCCCTCAGAGTTTCTATCTCAATTTGCAGGTTTTTCTTTTGTGCTAGATGACATCCTTTCTGTTTGAATCTGGTGAACTGGGTCAGTTTTCAATCCATTGAGGAGGGGGTTTCCATTTCCAGTTTCCAGCAGTTTTACCTATTGGATTCATTCAATTAAAGGAAATAATGGAAATAAAGACCGTGCCAGATGAGAAGGAAATGGTCGAGAGGCGTATTGAACGCCTCTGCTCTCACTTGGGCGCCCAATCCTTAACAGAAGAGTACCAGTTGGCCATGGCTTCTTGTGCCAAGGTGATGGTGAAGTTTCCGGTGAGCTCTGTAGTCCTGGCTGATTACATGAAGGGTAAACACAGGTGTGTTCAAGAGAAGATTCTTCAGTATTTTCGTGACCGCCCAGAATTACAAAACCCAATTGAGATGTCAAAGGATGAGCATCGAGAACTGACGATGAGACAGCTTCAAGGGCTTGTGAGAGAGGCCGGGATCCGACCCCTTAAGTCTCTTCTGGAGGACCCATCTCAGTACTTTGCAATTACGGAGGCAGCGGGCACTATCGATCTCTCCCTTGCTATAAAATTGGGGGTCCAATTCAGGTTCGTTTCTTTCACCAATGAACCTAACATGTTTCTTATCTGGAGTTCTCTCTCTACAAATGTATATGATGCCCCTATATGTTGATACTAGGAATAACCCCACAATTAACAGAACTTAATTTTGATTTTGAGCCAGTAAAGATCAGGGAGCAAATGAAGCAGAGCCCATGTTCTCCCCATGGTTTGTGTAAAACATTAGTCTCTAAAGCAAAGCCCTGGCTATCAACACAAACTTAGAACAAACATAAGGGCTGCATTATAGTTACAAATCAGGGCTCAAACATAATTCCATTCTTCTTAGGAACCTAGCTTCTCATCATGGCTTGGGAGGTTTGCACCAACAGCTTACGCATTTTCTATCATCACACCCTATCTATTTATGATCTTGCTCATAGGATTTCCAGTGACCTAGGGCACGCTCCAAATGAACCTTCCAAAAAGGATCCAAAAAAGTTGCTTGATTTGGGGGGTGCATGACTCTACCTTTTATTGTATACATAAATTTCCAATCTCTAGATGAAATGGTCTTGATCTATTCTGAAAGGTATTGCTTGTTGCATCCATTAGGTTATTAGTTCCATTCTCAGAAATTCACCTATGGGTCTGGCTGCAGCCAATCTGCTATCTATTTGGGTTACCAGGTTCTTTTTTTTTTTGTTGTTTAAATTCCAAGGAAAACCTTATGGGAAACCCAAAGAATGCTTCCCCACATCCATGGATGGCATTTCTAGTAAACTCGTCGGGATAGATTGGTGCACTTCACCTAAGGGGATTCAAACCGGGCACCTGCTGGCATGGAACTAACCAAATGCCCAAAAACACTGGCCACAGCCAGTTGAACTAACCCCTGGGTTGGTTATCAGATCCTTATGTACCTTGATATTTTCTTTTCTATTATCTAGGTTGTATTATTTTTTCTCTATAAAGCCCATCTCTATCTGCTACAACTTATCTGTAGTAATTAGGGTATGGACTTTACATGTTAAATTGTTTCAGCTACAACTTACTGCATAAAATATGTAGCCTTTCTCTATCTGCACCTGCAGAAAAGTCGTTTGAAATGGTCAGTTTAGTAATTAGGATATGGACTTTACATGTTAAATGCATAGATGCAATGTTGTTGACTTGCGTTCTACTATTCTGGAAAGACTGTTAAAGCTTGATTGTAACAGAATTTTCTGAACTGAATCCTCATGATATGGTTCACTTTACCACTCTCTTATCGTTGGATTTCACCCTGTGCAGCCTGTGGGGGGGAGCTGTGATGAATTTGGGAACCCAGAAGCACCGGGATAAATACTATGCTGGAATCGACAATCTAGATTATCTAGGTTGTTTTGCAATGACAGAATTACACCATGGTGAGTATGATGACAATAGTGTTTCCTTTTTCTTGTTTGGTTTTCTTGTGATTGGATCTTATTCATTATAATGCGATTTTTTCAGGTTCAAATGTTCAAGGTATTCAGACAATTGCAAGATTTGATCCCCAGACAGATGAATTTATCATTGACACACCGAATGAGGGAGCCACTAAATGGTGGATTGGTAATGCAGCAGTACATGGCAAATTTGCTGCTGTGTTTTCAAGGCTGATCTTGCCAAGTAATGAAGCTGACGAGGCTCTTGATATGGGAGTCCATGCTTTCATTGTTCCAATCAGGGACTTGGATTCTCACAAACCTCTCCCAGGGGTTGAAATCCGAGATTGTGGCTACAAGGTTGGCCTGAATGGAGTGGACAATGGAGCATTGAAATTCCATTCAGTTAGAATTCCTCGAGAAAATTTGCTCAATAGATTTGGGGATGTATCAAGGGATGGGAAATACACTAGCAGCCTCCCAACAATAAATAAAAGATTTGCCGCAACACTTGGGGAGCTTGTTGGGGGAAGAGTTGGGCTTGCCCATGGATCTGTTGGAGTCCTGAAAACTGCTGTTACAATAGCTGTACGCTACTCGTTGCTTCGACAGCAGTTTGGTCCTCCCAAACAACCCGAGATTAGCATTTTAGATTACCAATCTCAACAACATAAACTCATGCCTATGCTGGCTTCTGCATATGCTTTTCATTTTGCAACAGTTTACTTGGTGGAAAAATACTCTGAGATGAAAAAATCACAAGATGAACAAGTTATTGCAGACGTCCATGCTCTCTCTGCTGGGTTAAAAGCTTACGTGACTTCCTACACAGCGAAATCCCTAAGTGTCTGCAGAGAAGCTTGTGGAGGACATGGCTATGCTGCTGTTAACAGATTTGGAGCTTTGCGTAATGACCATGATATTTTCCAGACCTTTGAAGGGGACAATACTGTTCTGCTACAACAGGTATAGTTTTAGCATGTATCCTGTGATTGATTTTCTCACCTTACATTGACAGATTTATGTAAAATTTTACATTGAACTCTTTGCTCTTTGTTGCAGGTTGCTTCTGATCTATTGAAGCAGTACAAGGAAAAGTTTCAAGGAGGGACATTTAGTGTCACCTGGAATTACTTGAGAGACACGATGACCACATATGTCTCAGAAGCAAATCCAGTAATTGCTCGTCGTGAAGGAGTGGACCATTTGCGAGACTCCAAATTCCAGCTCGATGCATTTAGGGTATGTCTAAAACGCCTATAGATTATTTAATAAGTTCTGAAACAGACAATCCGTTTTCCTAATAGAGATCTGCCCAACCTTTCCAATTATTGGATTCTTGCTGCTTGCAGTATCGGACATCAAGGTTGCTGCATACTGCTGCATTGCGTCTAAGGAAGCACTCAAAGTCACTTGGTAGTTTTGAGGCATGGAATAGATGCTTGAATCATTTACTAGTACTTGCTGAATCACATATAGAGTCTGTGATCCTTGCAAGATTTATAGAGGCTGTAAATAGGTCAGTTGTCAGTCTCTTGAACTCTTTCCTTCCAGTTTGAAAATATGCATAATTGATAGAGCGCCACCATAGTTTTAAAATTTTAATCATTTTCTCTTCCCTGCAGCTGTAAAGACAGGAATGCTCGTGCAGTATTAAAGCTTCTTTGTGATCTTTATGCTCTTGATCGAATTTGGAAAGACATTGGTAGCTATAGAAATGTAGACTATGTTGCACCCAACAAGGCTAAGGTAACTTCCTTTTTATGCTTAGTCCATTGATTAAAATAAATATAACTTCTAAGCAACTTTGAATCCTGTTGTCTGGTTCCTCGACTGCAATTTACCAGCATTGTCACATGTTTCTTTCAGTGTTTTTATGTTGATTTTTGTTTTTATTGTCTGTAGGCAATTCTTCGGCTCACCGAATACCTGAGTTTTGAAGTGAGGAGTGTGGCAAGAGAACTTGTGGATGCATTTGGTATTCCTGATTTTGCATTGCGTGCACCAATAGGCATGCAGTCTGGACAGTATGCTGAATATACACAATTTGTTGGCTTCTAATGCGTCCATTGAAAGTTGAATCAGAGGTCACTTATACGGATATTTTAAACTCACTATTTGACAATAAATGATTTTAGACGAGAAAAACAGAGAAAGATGTGCATTATAGCTTTCTGACTATAAGTTGGAGAGGCCAGAGGAAGCTTGGGACCCATCAATTGAATTAGATGGGAACTTCATAAAATTTTCCTTGCTCTCTACAGAAGCTTTTGCAAGTAGGCATAACAGGATGTAAGCGTAGATATATTGTGTACCTTGTGTCTGGCTTATATTATAAAGAAGAATATAGGCATAACAGGATGTAAGAGTAGATATATTGTGTACCTTGTGTCTGGCTTATATTATAAAGATGAATATTGGAGAGAATGGTTGTTTGAGTTAATTAAAAGATGTGAGAACCAAGGTTTGATAATCTTTGCATTTTAAAATTATGTTTTTTGATGTTAGCACAATTGAGATATTATTTAGTTTTCACTTTCGGGGATTGCTGTATATGAGGAAAACATGTGTTATGTGGTCAACAACAAAATAGATATTCTACACCAAAAGATTAGGTTTTTTTATTTTGAGCTGGTGAATCTCAAGGCTTAAATGTAACTCGGTGCTTAATAGACACTTACATTCTCACTGTGGCTTGAGAAGTCTGCACCAGCTGTTTGCTTGCTAATTTTCCATTAATTTAGAGATGTATACTCGGAGGTGTTCAACTTTCCCATTGAGGCTTGTATATTAGCACAGTGGAAGATTAGGAGAACTATTCCCATTATGTGATTTCAAATACCACTGAATTTGTAATGGAATTGCTTTCATGTCTCTGAATTACAGTGCTTTTAATGTCAAACTGTAGTTTGTTAAATTGTCTGTTACCATGGTTATGACATAGAAACAAGTCTCATCAAGTTTCCTGAGTATGCTGTGAGCCTTCTTGTCCAGATGAAAAGTGAGCTACTTGGGCACAAATGACTCGGTCAACGTTGGTCAAACTGACAAAGACTGGGCCAGTTTGTGAAGACTTGGTGAGGGTTGAGTTTGCACAGACTTGGTTGGCAGACATAAAACCAAAATTGAAAAAAAAAACGATCTTTCACCAACTTTTATTTACCCAAAGGGGTAGAAAATTTCAAACAAAGCAATATTGCAGCCCAATTTGAACTATTTTTGAGTCTATATGAAAGGGCAAAAGTAGCTGACTTTTGGTGTCAGAATTGCTTAGCAAGCAGACATAAAATTAAAATTGAAAAAAAAAAATGTTAAATTTGGCAGCATTGACAGTCATTCTCCAATGAGAGGCTATATGGGCCACCTTGAGGCTAGCTAGGGAGATTTGGAGAATCAACCAGTCTTGTGAGGTATTGACAAAAGCCAGGGGGAACGTACAACTTCTGTGAATAAAAACAAAAGTTAGGACGAATGAGATGCTATGTAAGTCTAATTGAAAAGTCAGAGGGAATGTACAATCTCTGTGAGCATAGACAGTCTAGTGCAAAAGTCAGGGGGAACGTACAACTTTTGTGAGCCTAGTAAAACCTTGTGAGCCATGAGCAAAAGTTAAGACATCTAGCAAAAGTTAGGTTGAACGTAAAATTCCTAAGAACTAGAAACAAATGTTTTTCCTAATATTGCAAATGATATAAATGTATTGATTTAGTGCTTTGGCACGTGTAACATTATCCACCATGAAGAGAAATTTGAATTGCCATGTAAAGAGTCCAGTTGTAAAAGTTAAAGTTGCATGTCTAGGTCAAAGTCAAAGTTGTAAAGTTTGTCGCATGTCGCATGTTGCATGTTGCATGATGCATGCATGACATGTGCATGCTGAGTTAGTTCACATGCATTGTCAAGTCAAGGGCGAGTTGTAACTGAAGTCTCAAGTCAAGTTCTATTTTCAAACTCATGTTCAAGGTCTATTTTCTGGAGTGTAAAGCCAAGTTAGGAAAGCATGCATTCAAGTTGTTAATTCGAGCCATCTCCTTCTCTCCACTCCTTTATAAGCACAGGTTGACCCCTCATTCTACACACTTGTTATGCAGAGTAAGGGTGAAGGAGGAGAGGTAGCATAGGTGTCTTTAGGCAACAAAAGTTCTCTGTCACAGTGCTGTGTATATCAGTTCCTAAGGCAACAAAAGTTCTTTGTGACAATGTTGTGTATATTAGTGCCTAAGGCAACAAAAGTTCTATGTGACAGTGTTGTGTATATCAGTTCCTAAGGCAACAAAAATTCTCTCTGACGGTGCTGTGTATATTAGTTCCTAAGGCAACAAAAGTTCTCCATGACAGTGTTGTGTATATTAGTGCCTAAGACAACAAAATTTCTCTGTGACAGTGTTGTGTATATCAGTCCCTAAGGCAACACAAGTTCTCTGTGACAGTGTTGTGTATATCAGTCCAAAAGATAGCGAAGGTAACCTGTAAACAATGCTGATATATATCAACAAAAAAGGAAGCAAATGAGTCATAAGGCAACATATGAATTATGTCCAGCGTGATGGTATCTAACAACAGATTAGGACAACAAGGGCTCTCTGCTTTTACAGGTTACACAGTCAAGTCAAAATCATCTTGGTAAACCCATTTAAGAGCAGATTTTTCATGGTGGATATTTGTAAGTGATCATACATTATTATTGCAATAAAGGAAGATCGTTTGCTGGGTTTTTTTTCCCTGTACAGGGTTTCCCTAACATATATGTGTTGTTGATGTGCATGCTTATGTATCTACATGGTTATTGTTATTCAGTTATGATTCTATATTGTTGAAATGTATTAAGTTGGAATCAAAGTGTTGGAGAATTTAAAGAAATAATTCGCATAAGAAATCAAACTTACAATTTAACATGGTATCAGAGCTTAGGGTGTGATAAGTTTGTCGAAGTGCAGCAAAAGGTACACACAGATCCAAGTAAGCTTGATTAAGTTTCCAGCGTAAGGTCCATGGCATCCTCCATTTCAGTCAGGGTCAAGGATAGGCTCGAAGTAACTGCCAACTTCAATGTGTAGAAGCTCCGGATAACAAATATTTTGTAGGAGCATGATCTTGAGCAGTATGTGACCATAGTGGTGGAGGAACCCACCATTAATGCAGGAAGAGTCAAACAAAGGCTAAGCTAATCATCTTTGACTCAGTCAAATATAGTATAATGTTGGCGATGATTTCGTTAATGACTACCAAGGACTGTATAGATACCTTGGTGAATCTGTATGAGAAATAGGCTCCAAGTCAGAATAGTACACTTAAGCACAAACTTAAGTATTTGAAGATGGAGAAAGGTAATCAATAACATCTTTTTGTTCCAGGATAGCTCGATTAGAGATCAAATTTTGGTCACATGGGTCATAGTGGACGATGACGACTTAGTGCAAGCCATATTTGATGGTCTTCCTTCTTCATGAGAGACCTTCTTATCCAATGCGAGTGAAAGAGAGATTCAACCTATGTTTGAGAGGTTATGGTATGATTGCCTCCAATAGGAGAGTCATACTGCTACCAGGAGCGAGCCAACCAAAGAAGAGCATTCAACATTAATATCAAGATTCAAGAGAAAGAAGAAAGTCACTTTCCATAAAGGCTCTCAGAGGAAGTCAAACACCAAAGGTATGTTCAAAGGAAAACTTATTGATACATCTAAGATTAAATGCTTTAGTTGCAATAAGTTGGGTCATTTTGTTCGACACTGCTGGTATAGGAAGAAAAATCCAAGGAAAGGGAAACATCATGCCTTAACTGTTGAGGATGATGAATCCAAACGAAAACAGAAAAGTCCTTCTAATGAAAAAGAAACTAGAAAAAAATATTGCCTGGTTTCTGCCTTATCCAGTTCAGTTTTCATGAGGCCGAAAACTTGGTTAGTAGACAGTGGTGCATCAAAGCATATGACAGGGTACAAGGAGATCCTCTCAGATTTCAAGACACAATCTTTTGCAGAGCAGGTTGAGCTTGGGGATGACAAATGTTACAAGATAGAGGGAGTATGATCCATCTCCTTCAGATTGGAATATGAGGCTAGGCTTCATGTTGATGAAGTATTATATGTTCCAGGGCTCAAGAATAATCTTCTATCAATTGCAATCCTTAATGACAAGGGATATTGAGTGATCTTCAAAGACATGAAGGCACTATTGTGGGCTAAAGGTAGCCACTTGAGTACAACAGAACCCATTGGGACTCGCAGAGGAAGACAATTAGTTCATGCATTGGCTCATGATGCAACTAGCTCCAACGAGTTGTGGCACAGAAGAATTGGACAACTTCATTACAAAACACTTCAAGATCTGTAGAACATGGTATGTGGCATGCCCTCTATTTCTCTTAGTAAAAATGAAATTTGTAAAGGATGCATGCTAGGTAAAAATATAAAGAAAACATTTCCTAGTAGTGACAACAGATCTCAGGGCATCTTAGATCTGATTCATTCTGATGTATGTGGTCCAATGTCATCTCCCTCACTCAATGGTTGTTTGTATTATGTCATTTTTATTGATGATTACTCAAGAAAATGTTGGATATATTTCCTTAAAGTTAAAAGTGACACATTTGATAAATTCAAAGAGTATAAATCCTTTATTGAAAAGTAGACAGGGAAACACATAAGAACCCTTGGAACAGACAATGGAGGAGAGTTTGAATCTCTCCAGTTTGAGAATTTTTGCAAGAAAACATGAATCAAGAGACAATTGATCGTGCCATATAACCCTCAGCAAAATGGAGTTGTTGAGAGGAAAAACATGACAATTTGTGAGGGAACGAAAGCCATGATGTTTGACCAGGATCTGACAAATTCTTTATGGGTAGAAGCTACCTCCATTGCCGTGTCTATTCAAAGCAGGTGTCCACATGCTATCTTGAAGGACAAGACTTCTGAAGAGGTGTTCTCATGGATCAAACCTGAAGTAGGGAATCTAAGGATATTTGGTGTCCAGTGTATATTCATGTCCCTAAGGAAAAGAGGACAAAGATGGAACCCATAGGAAAGAAAGAGGTTTTTGTGGGGTACAGTGAGAACTCCAAGGCTTACATGATATATGTACTAGGTCAGAGGCAGATAGAGGTAAGCAGGGATGTGACTTTCCATGAGGAAGCCACATCCAAGGAATCCAGAGAGCTTCAGCAGGAATCAAAAGCAGTTCAACCAGCTTCACCCTCTTCTAAAAATAAAGAGTCAAATGATCAGAGGGATGAACCTCATGAAGGGCCAAGTGATGAGCCCTAGAACTTGTTGAAGAGTTAGAAAGAACTCTTGAAGAACCTCCAGCCAAAAGGAAGCCAGGATGGATTAAAGAAACAATGCACGAAGCAAAAAAGATAGTTTCTCCCAAACGAACTTTCAAGGAAAGTAAGAGGCCTCACAGGTTTGGAGGCTATGTTGCACTGATGAGCAACATCAGTGATGCTGAACCTTTTTCATTTGAAGAAACAAATAAATTACAAGTATGGAAGGATGCCATGCTTGAGGAATGCAGGTCCGTTCTAAAGAAAAATGTCCGGGACATTGTGCCGAGGCCAAAGGACAAATCAATGGTCTCTTCCAAATGGATCTATAAGATCAAACATGCAGTTGATGGGAGTGTGGAAAAGTTCAAAGCAAGATTTGTAGCTAGAGGCTTCACTCAAAAAGAAGGAATTGACTATGAAGAGACTTTTTCCCCTGTAGCCAGGTATACCTCCATTCGAACTATTATTGCATTAACTTCAGTTCTTGGTTGGAAGCTACATCAGATGGATGTAAAAACAACATTCCTAAATGGAAAGATTGAACATGAGGTCTTTGTGGAACAACCAGATGGTTTTGTACTGCATAACAAAAGAACTCATGTATGCAAGCTAAGGAAGGCCTTGTATGGTCTTAAGTAGGCTCCCAAAGTTTGGTATGCCATGATTGCTTCCTTTCTTTAAAGCCCGAGCTTTCAGAAAAGTGATGTTGATGCGAATATGTACTTCAAGGTTGTAACACCCTGTTTCCCCCAGATTGTAAATATAACTGAACTGGCCAAGGACTATGGCAAAACTCATAAGTATGAATATGTGATGTAAATGGACCTGCAGGAAGAGGTCAATGAATGTAAATGATAGATTTAATATTATTG
>SNQJ01S0011526.1:48496-72689 GCA_010110895.2 Picea sitchensis
TACAGTAACCCGTAGCGCGAAATACAAAGGACGCTACGTTCAAATTGAACAGTGAATATAACCTTCGATCACGTGGGAACGGAGAAGGAGCCAGCTTACGCTGGGCCTCCATGGTTATTTAGGGGTTCGAGTCCGACAGAGGACCGCAAAAATTTGATTTCCTTTAGTGGGTGTGTTACAAAGGTAAGATGGAACCAACTTGTTATACTATTCCTATATGTTGATGATCTCTTTCTAACATGAGATGAAGGACTAATAGCCTGGGGTAAGAGAGATCTAATCTCAGAATTCGAGATGAAAGACTTAGGCTTGATGCATTACTTCCTAGGATTGGAATTGTGGCAAAGATAGGGCGAGATATTTCTGGCATAAGGAAAATACACAGTGGATGTACTAAAGAGGTTTGGTATGATGGATTGCAAATCCATGTCTACTTCGATGGTTACCAACCTGAGGAAGCTGCATGACTCTGATTCAGGTTCAGATTTGGTGGATCACACCATGTATAGGGAGCTGATTTGATCATTGATGTACATGATCCACACCAGGCCAGATATATGCTATGCAGTGACTGCAATGAGTCAATTCATGACTAAACCGAGACAAAGACACTAGGTGGCAACAAAGCAAGTCAGTTCATGATTGAACTGAGACAAAGACATTGGGTGGCAACAAAGCACATCTTGAGATATCTCAGAGGGACCATTACCTATGGTCTGAGATATACATCCAGTGGTGGTCTATTTCTGCATGGGTATGCAGATGTTGACTGGGCAGGAATCCCAGTGGACCAGAAAAGTACTTCCGGATACTGCTTCAATTTAGGATACACTATGATCTCTTGGTCAAGCAAGAAATAGAGGTCCATTGCACATAGTACAATAGAGGCCGAGTACATTGCAACAAGTGATGCTAGCAAGGAAACATTATGGCTCAAAAAATTGGTTTCTAGGTTGTTTGGTGACAAGCTCAAGACAACGGTGATTCATTGTGATAATCAAAGTTGCATAAAAATGATAGAGAACCCGATATTTCATGATAGGTCAAAACATATTGACATGAAGTACCACTACATCTGAGACTTGGTCCGGAGAAAAACTGTAAATTTACAGTACATAACTACGAGCAAGTAGGTAGTTGATATCTTGACCAAGCCTTTGCCATTGAGATAGTTTGTGCCCCCGAGAGGCAAGCTTGGTGTCGCTAAGAATGACTCCCTCGCTGAGAGGGAGTGTTAAATTTGGCAGCATTGACAATCATTCTCCAATGAGAGGCCATATGGGCCACCTTGAGGCTAGCCAGGGAGATTTGGAGAATCAACCAGTCTTGTGAGGTATTGACAAAAGCCAGGGGGAACGTACGAGTCAAACCAAAAGTTAGGATGAACGAGATGCTATGTAAGTTTAATGAAAAATTTAGGGGGAATGTACAACCTATGTGAGCATAGACAATCTAGTGCAAAAGTCAGGGGAATGTACAATCTCTGTGAGCCTAGACAAACTTTGTGAGCCATGAGCAAAAGTCAAGGCATCTAGAAAAAGTTAGGTTGAACGTAAAATTCCTATGAGCTAGAAACAAACGATTTTCCTAATATTGCACATGATATAAATATATTGATCTAGTGCGTTGGCACGTGTAACATTATCCACCATGAAGAGAAATTCAAATTGCCATGTAAAGAGTCGAGTTGTAAAAGTCAAAGTTGCATGTCTAGGTCAAAGTCAAAGTTGTCAAGTTTGTTGCATGTTGCATGTTGCATGTTGCATGCATGACATGCATTGCATGCATGTCTAGTTGAATGTTGCATGCACGGCATGTGCATGCTGAGTTAATTCACATGCATTGTCAAGTCAAGGGCGAGTTGTAACTGAAGTCTCAAGTCAAGTTCTATTTTTGAACTCAAGTCCAAGGTCTATTTTCTGAAGTGTAAAGTTGAGTTAGGAAAGCATGCATTCAAGATGCTAATTCGAGCCATATCCTTCTCCTCTCCACTCCTTTATAAGGCCGGGTCGACCCCTCATTCTACACACTTGTTATGCAGAGTAAGGGTGAAGGAGGAGAGGCAACATAGGTGTCGTAAGGCAGCAAAAGTTCTCTGTGACAGTGTTGTGTATATCAGTTCCTAAGGCAACACAAGTTCTCTGTGACAATGTTGTGTATATCAGTTCCTAAGACAACAAAAGTTCTCTGTGACAGTGCTGTGTATATCAATTTCTAAGGCAACAAAAGTTCTCTGTGACAGTGTTGTGTATATCAATGCCTAAGACAACACAAGTTCTTTGTGACAGTGTTGTGTATATAAATCCAAAAGACAACGAAGGTAACATGCAAACAGTGCTGATATATATCAACATAAAAGACAACAAAGGAGTCCTAAGGCAGCGTATGAATTCTGTCCACAGTTCTAGTATCTAACAACAGATTAGGACAACAAGGTTTCTCTGCTTTTACAGGTTACACAGTCAGGTCAAAACCATCTTGGCAAGCTCATTTAAGAGCATATTTTTCATGGTGGATATTTGTAAGTGATCATACATTATTAATGCAATAAAAAAAGATCGTTTGCTGGGGTTTTTCTCCTTGTACATGGTTTCCTCAGGGTATATGTGTTGTTGATGTGCATGCTTATGTATTTACATGTTTATTGCTATTGAATTATGATTCTATATTGTTGAAGTGTATTAAGTTGGAATCAAAGTGTTGAAGAATTTAAAGAAATAATTGACATAAGAAATCAAGCTTACAATTTAACAAAAAAAAAAAAAGATCTTTCACACTTTTATTTACCCATTACAATTTAACAAATAAAAATGATCTTTCACCAACTTTTATTTACCCAAGGGGTAGAAAATTTCAAACAAAGCAATATTGCAACTAGATTTGAACTATTTTTGAGGGAAAAAGTTGGCTAGCTGACTTTTGGTGTCAAATTGCTTAACAAAATTTCTGAATCTTTACATTAAACAATAAATCCAAAAACAATATTAGTATTATGACCAACTTAATTATTATTTATTCACAAATGTGTTGCCTTTGCTTCCCAACAAGTTTGCTCTTCAAATATGGTGTTGTGGTCCATCATGATATTGCATAATAAAAATACCATATAACTATACCATGCTACATGTTTCCAAATTAGATGCATCATCTAATTTTAGAATTGAATATATTTATATAGTCAATTGGATTTAAAAATGATAAGACTTTATTGGTTTACCCATGTAAATAGTTTAGTAGTTTAATTTATATGTATTTGATAATGTAGGTTCCAAAGACATTTTGAAATCAATAATTAAACTTTTCCTAAATCCTATAGGACCTTCTCTTAAGAGGTCTTGGAATATTTTTAAATCAATAATTTAGAATGTAAGATATGGCTTGTAATCCAGAGGTGGATTGCGAGCAAAAGTCCTCAGGCTGTTATAATTAATAAGTGTACAACACTAGAGTGGATAGGAAAGAAATATGCCCATTCAATCTAGGCAAGGGAAACAAAGTTTACACAAAGATTTAGGGTGTCTTAACAACTTAATGACACAACTAAAGAAATAAATGGAATAACCCTAAAGATCAAGGCATTCTCTAACATGCTAACCTTAGAAAGACTAAGACTAAGGAAAGGGAAGGAGCCGTTAAAGAAATTAAGAATATTGGTAGGAGTGGAAAGGAGAACATTTAGATTATTTGAGGGTGTGTGAGGGAAGGTGTTTGACATGTTGATTTCCCTTGAGAGAGGACCTCAACACATGTTAGACAAGCCAAATTGACTTAAGTGGATGTTAATAAGATGATTTAATATGCATTAATAGAGCTCTTAAAAATTAAAATTGTTTTTTTTAATTAAAGAGGTGAAACAAATATAATTTAATGTAATTAAATTAACCTACAAAAAAATATAACTAAAAAAAAGATAATTTTTTTTTTAATAAACAAGTTTTTTCTTGATTAAGAAGATGGGAAAATATGACATACTATAACAAAAAAAACTACGAAAGAAACCAATAAAAAAAAAGAAAATTATTTTCCTCTTTGGCTTCAGTTTCTACATTAACCTATTAAACTAAGATTGAAAATTAATTCTTATATTAACCTATTAAACCACCACTTAAAAGTAGGAGAGGAAGGGGGAAGAACAATGAAACTAAATATTTTCTATAGCTTTTCAATCCAAAAACAATGACTAGAAGAAAACAAAGATGTATTATTATATTGTTTCTCTTTGTGTGAAGTAGAATTAGGTGTGGAGGAAACACAACTCAATTTCTAAAGATTTATTTATTTACTAAGTAGGCTTAGTGCCCTTACTATGTAATCATCAAGAATATTATTCAAATCTGAGATAAAAATAGACAAAGGGAAAGCAACAAATAAACAAATTAAGGATAGTTTAGTCTCCAAGCATACCCACTAAACACTACTCTACTTGCAAAAGACATGCATAATTTCCCTCTCTTTTTAATGCGTATAATAACAATGGAAATACTCTAATCTAGTAAGAAACCGAAGAGAACATGACCTACATAAAACTATCAAGTAAAGTGTACCTTGAGGTCCTTAGTTGGAAGGATGTGTTTCTTACCTCACAATATGCCAATATTCTCCTTTGGGGATGATAGAAGAAACTATTGATTGAGATCATGTGAATCTATGTATGTTGAGATCCAAGAAGGCCCAAGAGGTACAAGAGTCCAATGAGAGATTGCTGGAAACAAAGATTAGGACTAAACCGACCTTGGAAAATGATCATATATGAACTCCTAACTCTATACAAGTGAATAAGAGGATGACCTCTCCTCAATCTCATTGTCACATGAACCCGCATTGGAGCAAACTTGGTGTAACTCTAGAATATCACCCCAACATTTGTCTCTCTCACTTTGGGTTACTGTTTTTCTAGCCTTAAGGGGGATTCCTTGGATTGTTGTCCCTAATCTTTAAGTAAATTTGTGGGGTCAAATGACAAATCAATCAAAGGTCTAAGTGATGGCGAAGAAATCTGATGGGGCATCTAATCTAGGTAAATCCCAAAGGATTAAAGAATATTGATCTTTATGATAACATTGCATAGATGAAGCCTGACATAAGGGGAAAAAATCTACACACAATCATATCCAATTTCTTAAAAAAAATGACAAGTAATCACACAAACTGGGAACTGTATTAATGAAATTTACAGATCTAGCATGGCCTAATTTATGGAAGAACACAGTTTAATCTACGATACAATTAACCTCTATGGATATGAACCACACTTCAATTCATATGATTTCACACACTAGGGGAAATTTTATCCATGTAGCACATGGAATATATTACTATGACCAAGCAAGAGGTTTGCGATGATAACAAGAAATACACAACACACTAGAAAGAAATAAAAGATGCGAGGACAAATCTACTTCATTATCGTCAAATGCCAAAGAGAAGTTCCAAGTACAAGGGGGATGAAACCCCATGGGTCCAACCCTTTTCCAACTTATGAGAACCCATTAAGTAGACTTCAATTGAGATGGGCACCCTCCTTGTTTCTTGGACTATAAAATGTAACTCTCCATGCAAACACCCTCCTTGTGTGAATGAATAAATTGTAACTCCTTTAGAAATGTGTATAGCTTGAGTGGACCTAAGAGTTATGAACACATGTTTCCTCCTTGGACGTCATAGTTTCAAATTCGAAGGGGGACGGGGTATATAGATCTCCATGGTAAGCAGTGAAATTAGCATTGGTATGTGTGTTAAAGTTGGCATGCACATGTATGTCTCACATAGTGTCCTCCAAAAATGTTCTATGAAAACATGCAATCCTTCCTTAAATGCAATGTTAAAATAAACATTCAAACAACTAACAACCAGGAGAGTAGTGGCCAACAATAATGCCAAACAAGGTCCAAATGAAACTCTAGACCATGCCCTTTTCAATGTTATAAATGAATGCATGAAACATACCGAAAATAACACGTAACCTCTCTAAGAATAAATCTTGAAGTGGGCACCCTCACGTCGTGAAGGTTATAGGCCAAGAAGAGTTTGCACTCTACCCAAGGTGTTTTAAGTTACACCATTGGATGTAACCTCATCCATTGGTGCAACTTAAAACACCTTCGGATGAGTACAAAATCTACTTGACAAAGTGCCCAAAATTCTACCAGATCAATTCCATTAGTTGCAGAATGGCCGTGGGATTTCCGAAATGGGGTTATAATAGAAAATCAGGTAAAATTCGACTTAGTTATGATGCTGTTAAAATATGCCACAGGAAAATTTTCGTCGTATTTTGACCACTCAACGTCTCACTTCTTGGAGCCATAGGTGTGACTCATTAGGACACACAGATGACAGATTTTGTCTCTCTTAGCCACACATGTGGGTGGTTAGAGCTCATTCATGAGGGTGCATCACCTTTTGGACCATCTGACTTCTCTTGGTGACTTTTGCACATGGTATTGAGAATGTCTCTTGTTTTAGCTCATGGTTTTTCTTGAACACATTGTATTGGCACATGGTATTATACTAGCCATGGTTTTCTAGCCATGGTTTTTGTGAGGCACCTTACTTATATAAGGATGGATCCTCTCTCATTTGTATTTGATGGAAATCAATTGGAAGAACTTGCTTTCCTAGCAAAAGCTCTTGTGTGATATTTGTCTATTTCTTGAGCTTGTGTTCTAGAGCTATCATAGATGATATTTCATATTGTAGGTTTTCTAGGAAGAAAGAAGCTACTACAACATCACACAATGCATTTGGGGTACATGTTGTTACATATCTCTTTTCTGTGGAATTCTAGGGTTAGACTTATTGTATTAAGCATAGACATCTTAGGGTTCTATTCTCTTCCCATAGGCTTAGTTTGGATTTCATATTATAGTACTCATGCTAATTCCTCATAAGATTAATCTTCCCTAGATTCTTGTAGGGGTTCGAGTATCCAAGATTGAAGCTCATTAAGCAATCTTTTGAAGGTGGTTGGGCTATGGGGCAAGCAATGGTCTTCTTTAGCATTTTTAACCACTCATTTAAAAGTTTCCCCTCTATTTTGGTTTTATTGGCAATATAGGGTTTTGATCAAGGTAATCTTTCTTAGATCTAGATTGTTAATCCAAGCCTAGAGACTACTTTACTTTATATCTAACTCAAGCTTGAATATTTTATGCAAACTATTTGTGTTTTTCATGATGAAATAATTTAAATGTTAACATTTCATTTGGATTTAATGGTTTCAAACTCGCAATCTTTGTAGATCTATTCAAATAATGGTTAAGGAGATTAAAAACATGCCATAATGGTTGATATTTCACTATTTTTTTGGGATCTACTTGACATATATATGTGTTGGTGTAATGTCCCATTTTTGGCGAGCTTAAAAAAATTAAATATTTAATTAATTATTTGGTTATGTTGTCTAAATTTAATTTGACAACTAATATTTAATTAATTATTATTTAATTTTAAGTGGATTAAATAAAAGATAAACATTCTAAAGTCACATTATTAAAAAGTGCTCTTCTAGAAGCTTTGAAGAGGTCAAGTTAGATCTTTCTAGAAAGATCCAATGAGTCTTTAAAAGGAGAGAAGAGCAAGTCATTTGGGCATGTTAGATTTGGTGATTATTTCTTGTGGAGTGCTCGGTGAGCCGATGTTTTTGTTAGGGTTTTAGCAAAACCCTTTCATTGGAGTTTGGATTTGGTGGTGAAATTACCCACCCTAGTTAAACAAAGAGGAGAATCCATCCAGGATTTCCATTGGAGATTCAGTGCAAGTTTAACTTTAGTCTAGTTTCATCTTTGGTATTCTATTTGGAGAGATCGGGCATTGTTCTAGATTATATTTGTTATTATTGATGTATTGCAGCGGCCATAACAACCATTTCTTCTTATAAAGTTGTATTCATTGATCCTGTAATAGTAAAATGCCCCTGCTATCTCTTCCATTTATGTGTACTTTGATGTGTATATGATATGTTTGAAGAAATTACAAATGTTTGTAACATAGTTAATGTCCTATTGTTATTTACAAATTAAAACCCTAGTTTTCTTATAAGCGACATCTTACAGTGGTATCATAGCATGATTTTCGACAGCTGTGAGGGTTTGATTCAGATTTTGGTTTAGTTCGTGGTGAAGAGGAAGGAGATCCATTCAGTGCAATTCTAATTCCAGGGTTTGAGAATTTTTCTTCAGAAGGGTTTTTGAGATTATTTCAGAAAAGTCATTCTTCCCACTTGGCACGAATTGGTAGAGGTAATATCTACAAGGCGAAAACCCTCTTCTCTATGATTCGACTTTCCCATTGGAGCTTCAGTTCCAGTTTCATCTTCAACATTCTAACATTCTAGTGGAGAGATTATGGCATTGTTCGAGGGACCCTATCCTTGATCTAGAGATCAAATTTAGTGGATAATCATCTTATTGAGGGACGAATATTTGTTATCTCTAGCAAAGATCTCTCGAGAGTGACTTGGACACCCATTTGGGAAAATATTCCAGCTATTCTGGGTGCTATTTCATTGTTATAAGGGTCAAGTCTTTTGCTGTAGAAGGAGCGAGGCGAACCCATTGGAAATTTCAGGGTTTTTTTGTTTCTTTATCCAAGCTGGGCGCTTCTCTATTTCCTTGGTGATTTGTATGGCTTGTGGTTGAATTGTTGAAGTGGGGAATCGATCTTTCCACTGCTGGTTCATAAAGTCTGCTTGTGTGGCACCATTCTCCTGAACTAGGCGTATCTCTTGGCACAAAAACTGAGATAAAATGTTGTTGCTTGAAGGCCGAGTGATATATCTAATCTGGCATATTTCCAATTCCTTGGTGGTCTATATTTCATATGTCTGGGCACACATTTTGTGGACCAAACTCCCTCATTCCTGGCTGAGATTCTTTTTTTATGTGGGATGAGTCTCTATATCTAGCAGAGTCTAATTCGATGGGTGACTTCATTATTTCTAAGTGGAGCGCCCTTCCTCTCTAGTTGGGGTGCACTTCTCCACATTGCTACAGAGGTCGAACTACTTTGTAAATCAAAAGCTTATATGAAGGAATCAAACCACCATTTTGAGGAAGAAATCACACTGTTTCTAAGAAAAATCGTGCTACTGTTTGCACTCACCTATATGCTGAGTCGAGGCCCTAGATTTGGACGATATCACTGTCTCTTTACATTGCTATTGGACTGCACACCCGGGTCGAGTTTCAACAGAGAAAATGCGCCAATGTTGGGAAATGATGTTTTGTTCAAGTTCAATAGAAATTGAGGGCGAATACATTCTTGTTGGGCGCTGAAGTTGCTGCTGTATTTATTTTTACAACCATATTCTCAGGTTCCTATTTCTCTGTTTGGTAAATTTTCATTGGGCTTATTTATAGTGAACTCATTAATCATCGCCATAATTAATATATACCTAAGAAATGAGTTTATTCCAACTGCAATAAAAGATATCAGAGTTATATTATCAAGTTGTTATCTCTGTTATCCATTGTTGTTCCAAAAGAGTTTTTGGCAATTGTATTGTGAAGTAATCAAACTGTTTGACAAAGGTGCATTTGAAGAAACTTGAAAATTTTATTAGTGGGGATATCTCAAGTTGGTCATTGCAGTATACACATATAAAAATTGCACTTACATCAGTTTGAACACAAACTATTTGAATAAACACCTCATAACATAACTCCTAAAATTGTTGGAAATTTCGAGGTTTTTCCAAACAGGAACGCTAGTTAATTCTGGGAGGGCCGAGTTATGTTCAGGAATAGAAACGATTTTTTTCACATGAGCTATACAACCTCTTCACACCTGTAAACCACATAGGCACTCACTCATTCAGCCATAGAGCACAGTTCTGTCAGCGTATCCCAGTCAATTCAACTTGATACATCTGCAGCCATAACACTATATCCAGACCTGGGGTTATTTTGGGTATTATCACTTTCATAATCCACGATTTTGGAGATATTGTGTTGCATTCAGTTAGCATCTTCCCGATGCATTTTTATGATGATTCCTTGCTGTCATAATAAGTAAATGATTCGGAAATGCAAACTATAGTAATTGATCTCCTAACTGTTGATAAGATCTCTCCCTTACAAAGACTATCATAAAACAACAAATAACCAATCATAACAGACAAGGGGCTATAAGGAGGATGTAACCCATAAATTTGCAAAAGCGGATTGCTTCAGTTTTCAGTTTGTGGGCGGGGCACACCTCTATAACTAACTCGTGGCAGCAAAAGGGGAAGACCGTGCCATTATTTCCAGGATGTGGGAACCTAAACAAGGATCCAACCGAGTACTACCAGATCGTGTGGGCTTTATGAAGAGGGTGCATCATTATTTGTGAAATCGTGAGAGCTTTATAAGTGAGCTTTATTGGTGAAGATTGATCGGATACTTCCCAACCCTTTTCTCCTCAACAAATCTATCATTCAAATGTAGATCTGGGGGTTTCTAAGGGTTGTTACAGTACATTGTTGGAGTTTCCATCATTCCATCTAATATCTTCATCAAATTGAACCACATATCTGCTGGCTAGTGGTGTTTAAAAGGAGATTATTCTTGCACATGTATTGCTGTCCAATAAGACATCTACATGTCAGAAAAATTATATATATATATATATATATATCAATCAAATCTTTCATTGTTGTTTTAGTTGTTGCTACAACAAGTTGAATAATGTTATTACCATTTGCCATCACAACCTTCTATATTGAATGCAATAAAATTCTGTTGTGTTGTTCTTCATATCTCTGTGTTTATTGTATTCAGTTTGTTAATCAATTCATTCCACTCCTAAATTCGGATCAAAGAATCCCCTTTTTATTGTTGATATGTTTAGTGTTTGTTGATGATGTGTTTTGATGTTTATTTGGTTGAGATATTTTTGTCAAACAATTCTCAATGGTCCCATTATTGATTTGGCCCACACAACAGAATTTTATTGCATTCAATATAGAAGGTTGTGATGGCAAATGGTAATAACATTATTCAACTTGTTGTGATATCAGACCTTTCATTGTTATCTGATATCACAACAAGTTGAATAATGTTATTACCATTTGCCATCACAACCTTCTATATTGTTATTACCATTTGCCATCACAACCTTCTATATTGAATGCAATAAATGAAGAAGAAATTTTCATATTTATGAGTTAGCTATTAATTGAGTTCTGACTTGAATTTATTGAGAGTTTATGCTTAGTTACATTTGTTGAGAGTTTTTAATAAATGTTTGTTCATTAATTACCAACATTATCTAGAACTTGCTGTGACACGTAATCTTCATTGTTATGTGATATCAGATAACAATGAAAGGTCTGATATCACAACAAGTTGAATAATGTTATTACCATTTGCCATCACAACCTTCTATATTGAATGCAATAAAATTCTGTTGTGTGGGCCAAATCAATAATGAGACCATTGAGAACTGTTTGACAAAAATATCTCAACCAAATAAACATCAAAACACATCATCAACAAACACTAAACATATCAACAATAAAAAGGGGATTCTTTGATCCGAATTTAGGAGTGGAATGAATTGATTAACAAACTGAATACAATAAACATAGAGATATGAAGAACAACACAAATATCCAGTGAACAATATCTTCTATTGAATAAATGAAATAGGCTGAAACTGTAAAACTGCAGAATTGAAACTCTTGCTCGAATGGTGGTAGCTATCTCTAAGAAGAGATGTGGCTGCGACGTGAATCCTTCTGAGCAGAATGATTACAATGAGGCTCCAAAGGACTTTTTAACATTACTTATGAATTCCAAAACCCTAGACATCCAAAAACCTAACCCTAGGAGATGAAAGACCAAAATTTATGTGGGCCCCTATGGGTAAGTTGGTACCTCAACTTCTCGGGGTCGTAACTTTTGCATATGACCTCCTCTTTAGGCACGTGATATCCTGTTGGAAAGGTCTTTTTCGAGAACTATGCATTACACCATCAAACTCTGACTCTGTCTACAGTTTGACTATAGCGAGCCAAAAAAACACTGTTTAGGGCACCAAAACGGCCCTGGAATTACAAAAAGATGTGTTGACATGAAAACATACAAAATAAACCATTTGGATTAGGTGGGAGGCCACCAGTATCCACCTGGAAGATGTGTAGAGATTCAAACATCCCTGTAAGTGTAGAACCCACAATTACAAAGAAGTACAAAAGAATGTGTTGAACTAAAAACTGTCAAGAGGATCCAGTTGGAATAGGTGGGTGGCCACCAATATCCACCTAGATCAATATTGCAATGTTTGCAATCTCTTTGATGAAAGTATTGAACCAAGAAAAAATTTAATATACCAGAAGTAAGGCAAGGGATATTACCCACTGTTTTCTACAACAATGAGAGAAAAATTGCATTAGTAGTACAAATTCTATATCAACAACCTAGGGAGTATATTACATAATTGGATTTGAGAAAGATGAAAAACCCTAAATAACTTAGAGAAAAACTTGTGCAACTCATGCAAGAGTATCAGAAAAAATTAACAACCTTGTTAGAACATCTAGAATGGTTCAGGGAGGTGGTAAAAGGATCCAAAACCCTTGATGAAGCAGGAACATCACATTAGGACATGAACTTGGGAAAGCCTCAGGTTGACTGTTTGGAGCATGTGGCTAGACATGAAAGGGATGTGTACATGGAATATGACTGAGCGATAGACATTGATGAGATATTTGATGCTAGAGTGTTGATGGAGATTGTCACTAGTACCGAGGAGGGAGCAACATTTGGTCCTATCGATGATCACTATGAGGGGGATGCCACAACAACATCCAATGCAACATTGGCATTGGCCAGTGGAGCCCAGGACACTAGGACCAATGATGGTCATGATAACACATGTGTTGGGATTGTTGGTGAGGATGGAGCCGAGATAGCACCTATGTATGGGGAGGAGCCATCTCCAGTCCTTGCTTATGATTCCTACTATGAGGATGAGGGGAGCACTCTTACAGATGAAAGCTCAGGCCAATTGGACGCGGTAGGGAAGAGGCCTTTAACACTATATGATTTGGAGGATCGCCTATTGGTGACCGAGGATCAATTTACATAGGTGTTGACTAGAACTGATGGAGCCCGTAGGTTCATTGAGGAGCTTGTGTGGAGAGCCCAGATGGAGGAGTGACACACTGAGATAGTAGGTGGAGTCACTAGTGCCTACTTGCGTATCATCATGGAGGCACTAGAACAACTGAAGTCATATTACCTGCAGTTGTTTATGGACAAGGAATTTTCTCTCAAGTTTGCGAAGGACAAGGATCGAGAGGTTGAGGAGCTACATTATCAGTTGAGCGTGGCACATTGTTCACCACTTATGAGAGATACTCCATCATTTTTGGCAGTAGTGACATAGGAGAGTAGGAGTCTCACACATGATGTGAGGGAGGAGACCCTTATGATGATTCAAGACGAGGAGTAGTCAGAGATGCATGTACATGAGGAGAAATATAGTTTGGTTTGCACTCTTGATTAGCACTGCGAGGACCATGAACATTTTACTTTCGAGAGAACCTTAGAGGCTCAGGGTTTAACTATGGAGGATATGGTTAAGTAAATTCCCTGTGGAAGAGGACACAAGGAGATATACATATACTCGGATTGGTGGACAGATACATGACATATATGGACACACTCTAGGATATAGGTTCAACCATCATCAGTAGAGTGTTGGGTTTAGTAGTGCATATAGGATATTGGATGATGCAGGAAGACACGGTGGTGTGCAACAGTATACAGGATCCCTCGTTGACACATGGTGGTGTACGATGGAGCTTCAAGGCATTTCCTTCAGGGAGGCCTCCTTATAGAGTCCTTGATTTTATCATCAAGATCAAGGATAATTGTGGATTGATGGATGTTGAGATGCAGTCTGAGTATGATGATCAGAATATTATGATCAGAGTGGTGTAACATCAACATGATGACATCTCTTTGAGATCGATGTGGGACCCTGGGATCGTAGTTGTTCACAGCTTGACAGTTGACACCGATGGGATTGTTGGTTTAAATAGATTTGGTTGTTGGGAGGAGAAGTCTTCTGAGGAGATGATTGAGTTTATGAGTGCTTGGTTGATCAGGGACAGTCAGACAGAATCTTGTGATAGCACCTCACAAATTCGTGCTATGAGCAGAGGATACTTCACATTTTCCAGGATGGTATGGGAGCTAGGTATCACTTTGAGACATGTTCAGTTGATCGAGCATCAGATTGTGATAACATTGCTTCAGGACAAGCAATCTTGGGGCAGAAGGATTTGTAATGTCCCATTTTTGGCGAGCCTAGAAAAATTAAATATTTAATTAATTATTTGATTATGTTGTCTAAATTTAATTTGACAACTAATATTTAATTTTAAGTGGCTTAAATAAAAGATAAACATTATAAAGTCACATTATTAAAAAGTTATCTTCTAGAAGCTTTGAGGAGGTCAAGCTATATCTTTCTAGAAAGATCCAATGAGCCTTTAAAAGGAGAGAAGAACAAGTCATTTGGGCATGTCAGATTTGGTGATTATTTCTTGTGGAGTGCTCGGTGAGCCGATGTTTTCGTTATGGTTTTAGCAAAACCCTTTCATTGGAGTTTGGCTTCGGTGGTGAAACTACCCACCCTAGTTAAACAAAGAGGGGAATCCATCCAGGGTTTCCATTGGAGATTCAATCTAGTTTAGCTTCAGTCTAGTTTCTTCTTTGGTGTTCTGTTTGGAGAGATCAAGCATTGTTCCAGGTTATATTTGTTATTATTGATGTATTGCAATTGCGATAACAACCATTTCTGCTTATAAAGTTGTATTCAATGATCCCGTAATAATAAAATACCCCTGTTATCTCTTCCATTTATGTGTAATTTGGTGTGTATGTGATATGTTTGAAGAAATTACAAGGGTTTGTAGCAAAGTTAATGTCCTAATTTTATTTACAAATTAAAACCCTTGTTTTCTTATAAGCGAGATCTTACAGTTGTAGACTGTGTTTTGAGGATTTAACGAGTGATTAATCAAATAATGTGCTTATTTCCTTGCTTTTTTTAATCGTATTTATGCTTCAATATACCATAAGGAATGAGTTGATGCTAAACAAAACCTAAAGTTTTTCTTAAATGTGCTAAATGATTCACTTAATGCTAATGCTGCAGTCTGACTTGTCAAATTTC
This sequence comes from Picea sitchensis, assembly GCA_010110895.2. Taxonomy (NCBI): domain Eukaryota; kingdom Viridiplantae; phylum Streptophyta; class Pinopsida; order Pinales; family Pinaceae; genus Picea; species Picea sitchensis. The sequence continues at coordinate 63,665 of SNQJ01S0011526.1, forward strand.
CAATGGTTAAATGTATTTGGCATCATTTTGTCGAAATGTTGAACTTAATTCTTATTCCAATTCATTTTCGTCATCAAACTATTGCATTAACTCTTTTAACGTCCTACATAAAGGGTTGAATAATGTGTCTTGATTACATATTATACTAGCTGAAGTTACAACTTTTGAAATGATTTTGGGGCATATCTATTTTTAAAAATTCATTTAACTCATGTTTTAAACCTACGGTGTGTGCAATATTCACCGCATAAACTTAATCCGTATTGTTGGAAGGTGTAAATTAGAAGGGTTTTTGGATCATTTCATTGGATTCATACTCTAAAATCTTCTAATGGTCGAAAATAACACCTAAAGGGTTATCCTATTCTTTGATATTGCTTCATTTCATTTCTAACATAACAAGTGGAAACGAGGGTTTTGAGATGATTTGGCACATGTTAAATATGACCCTAGTTTAATGCACTAATCAAATCTTTGAATAATAATACTCACCAGAATATATCATGAGATTAAGACCCTGGTTGAACTTGAAGTTTTTTCACACAAAAGATCTAACATTAAACCCTTACATTTGATCATTGTCGCACACATCTGTTGATAATTAGGGCAATAAGTAGAATTTATGGATCTTTATTGCTACAATATTGTTTGATGGTGGAAGGTTTGAGGATTGTCTTACATAGGTTTGAGAAAATATATCTTGATCGTTTAATTGTTTAACACTCTATCATATCACAAGCAATCAAATTTATGGATGACTAACTTTAACTTATTTGAAATTTCACTTTAATTGCATGATTATTCCGTGGAAATTTATGTGGTATGAGATCTAGTCCTAGGAAACAATGAACTTAACTTCACTTTGGCATAATTTTATCACTGGTTTTCTCATGAAGCTTGAAAACATAGTTAATATGTTGAAAATATTCAAGGTCGAGGATAATTTTATGGCTATCATTCTAAGCATATCAAATTAAATCCCACTGCTAAAGTAAATTTTGCTTGATTAAGGGTTACATAGACAGATTTTGATCAATGAGTTAACTTATATAAATGCTAGTTCTATTTTACATGATGATGAATTCCAAATAGGTTGTGAAATGGCTTATGCTTTGATTCACTATATAATTTTCCTCATTTATAAATTCCCTCCTTTGGTATGGTAACATTGGAATCTGTTCATATCTACTTAAGCTCAGGGATACAATCTTGCTTGAATGCCAATGCAAACAATTCTGTCTACTTACACATTCAAACTAAATTGGAAAATATGGAAATCATTTAATGATTCAACATCTCATTAAAGTGACATTTCATTGGAAATTTCTTATAAGTGTGTCACTTCACAATCTCGCATAATTTTGTAACTTCAAATTTAATTTATTCATCAAATGATGATGTTCAACTGATGGTAACTCTCAAACTTAAGCATATTTACACCCGATTTTTATGAGATAATCATTTTTTATGGACATATCCTTAAATATGCTATATGAATGTTCATGATAACTTGCTTACACATGCCAGTCATACCATTCTTGAGTATTTTTGAAAAATCTCTTAAATGGAGGAATCATTGGGTGATAAGAAAATTTGATTTTACTTTGTCACATTTAAATTTGATTCATTTCTAGCACCCTAATACATAAGCACATGATTAATTCATAAATTTTGTAACTTGTTTTATTAGAAGCAACCAATTAAGTGATTTTCACACTTGATCCTTTTTTTTCAATGTTAAGGAAAAATTGGTTATTGGTTCCTTAATCAATCTAGGATAACTAACAATCCTACTTCTACACGATTTAGATAGATTGACCTTTTAGGGATTCCCCCTAGAATTTGATAGCTTCTTTCCTAATTCTAAAGTGTGGGGTAAGGCCACCGAGGTGACGATGGCTGGCTTTCCTGATAGTGCCTCTAGGCTCTCTCGTTGGGGTGAGGAATTTCCCTCCTAGATGAGAGTTTGGGAAATAACACGCATAATCAAGGTTAGAGATATGATCTTCACTGTGTTTTTTGTGGAAATAATGGACATGATGCAAAGGCATGTAGGATCCCATGGGAGAATATCAAAGAAAAACAAGACGAAAAGGAATAAAAAGCTAAATATCCTAAATCCACTAATTTTGTTATTGCTCATTGCAATATTGGCATAAATGAAGATTTCTTCAAAACTTCATTTGCTTCTTGGAGAGATGCATTGTTTCTTGATACTAGTGCTAATTGCCACATTAATTTTCAGAGAGACTTCATTGAGGGATTGAATGAAAACGTAGAGGGTGTAGTATACTTTGAATATAGATCTAGTCTCAAACCTATGGGAATTGACACTATTGGGCTCAAATTGCCTAGATTCCCATATTTGTTTTTGCATGATGTTCTTTATCTTCCTAAGTTGTGGAGGAAATTGTTGTCTCTTGTGCACATTCAACAACAAGGCCATACTATTCATATGTTTGATGGAAAAGTTGAGATAAGGAGGTCTTCCAACAACATGGTCATCATAACAAGATGCGAGGATGAGAGATTGTTGAAGCTAAAAGGGACATCTGCACAGACACATAATTTTTCATACCTCTATCACCATGATGAAGGTACATTGTCATCTATTCTCTTGTGGCATTTTAGATTTGAGCACATTAATTATGATAGTCTTTGTATGTCGAAGAAAAATAATGTTTCTAGTTTTCTTAACATTCCAAGGAATATGAAACAATGTGATGCATGTATCTATGGTAAACATAGCAAGTGACCTTTTCATGATTCCAGTTCGAGAGCATGTAGAAAGATAGAGTTGATACACTCTAATTTGAGTGGCCCCATGCCTATTGCATCTACTTTTGGTAATAAATATATCATGACTTTTATTCATGATTACACTAGGATGTGTTGGGGTTTATTTTTTGAAACATAAATAACAAGCATTTGAAACATTTAAAAAATTTCATGTATGGGTTGAAAATGAAGCACAATCTCGTATTGACACTCTTCATACCGATAATGGAGGTGAATATACTTCTAATGATTTTGAAAGGTATATTCACCAACATGGGATTAAGAATCAAACCATTATTCCATACAATCCTTAACAAAATGGTGTAGAAAAAATAATGAATAAGACACTCTTGAATATGGTACGTTCCATTCTATTTTTCAAGAATGTGAAGTTGATGTTTTGGGGTGATGCAGTTCTATGTGCAATGTATTTGAGAAACATAAGTCCATGTCATGCTCTTGGGATAAAGACTCCTTATTAAATGTGGTATGACCACATTCCTTTGGTGAGACATATTAGGGTTTTTTGTTCCACTTGTTATGCCTTAAATCCTAAGGAGAAAAGAAACAAACTAGGTGAAAGGATTAAAAAATGCATCTTCTTGGGGTCAAATACCACCAAGGCATAATATATTTATGATGAGATAAATTAAAAGTTCATTCTTTCTAAAGATGTGATTTTTAAAAATGACAAGATTATTGAGTGACAGTTTGATCATCTTGATATGCCTACCCATGTAAAGACATATCATGAGTTTTATAATGAGATTCCACAACTTGAAGGGGGAATCACTATCTTGGATCAATCTTCAGAATCTATGTTTGAAGTGCCATCTTGTAATGATCCCAAGCCAAATTGTTTTCTTGGAATCACTAACTAACCACTGATTTGATTATTAAGTGTGTGTATGCAGGTTGGCTATCAACATTTTGGCCTTAGGGTTTATTCAGTTATTCAACCACAGATTATACAAGAATAATTTCCATCATATGAAGAACATCAACAATACACAAGATAGGAACCACAAGCAATAGCTGAAATTTATTATAAGAAAGCAAGCACCTGATACAAATAGCGAAGCATATCTGGACTAGCCTCAGATGACTTCAAGAAAATAATAGAGCTGCATACAAAATTCTCCTGGAGATACAAATCAAGCCTCCCAAAGGCTGTAATAGAAGATGAACACTCAACTACAAAACTAGGGTTTAAGCCCAACCTTGAAGCAACTGGTACGGCCCTGCTGGTGCTGGTATGACCTGCTGAAGATGATGGATACCAAGGGTTCAACCCTCCTGAAGATGAAGTCCCCCAAATGCTGCCAAACTCCTCCCAGTGATAGATCAAGGCAATGGAAGCCTCCTCCTGAAGTATGGAGCCAAAACACTGAAGCATCCTCCTCAAACTGCAGAAACCCTAAATTGGTACGACCCTCCTGAAACCCTAAATATGACCAATAGTACAAACTAGCTGAATATGGGCTCAGAATCTCCTGAAACTCTCTAAGATGATAGATCGAGTCATCACAAGCTCCTGAGAGAAGTCTCAAGTTCAGATCTAGCCTATGGCCTTCTAGATTTGAGAAACACTGAATCACCAAATCGTCCTCCTTCTCCTGAAATTGTCTCAAACTGCAAATATATGATAGGGACGTGGTAACTCCTCCAAGAAACCCTCAAACTGATGAGCAAGTCTTTGCAAGCAAAACCCTAATGATGAGAACCATCAAAGCTTCCTCCTTATGCTGGATCAAACTCTTCCTCAACCAATGGTGCGCCCCTACAAGAAAACCCTAGCTGGTACGACTTTGCTGATCCAACTGGTACGACCCTATGTTGTGGGTGGGAATCCCTCCTACGGACTTAACATTTAAGGGCTCTAATCATGCATGCAGAAAATGACCATTTCAAAGGCCTCTACTCTTTCCTATTCTCCCAACAAAAAACCCCACATTCATGCAATACAAAGGTGTAAATGAGATCCGGTAACTCTACCTTAAGTCCTTCGTTTGATGTCGATCCCTTTGCTTTCACTCGCTATTTGATTGCAAGCCTCCTCCCAAAGATGACTTGTATTCACACATGAACAAACAAAAAGATGCGAACATGCATTTCATATACTAATTGCTGGGTTAGTTGTGACAATATCATAAAATAAACATTCAACTTGAACACATGATATGGCGGGACGAGAAAAGTATTCCTTTTTGTATTAATCTTCACAAGAGTAAACTTACAATATGTGGTCGACATTGCTCCTCGAAACTAGTCCTGGGCTCCTGATCCATATGGATGTCGGTGGCCTCCCACCTATTCCAACTGGTTCATTTTGGCAGTTTTCCAGTTTGGCAGTTTTTTTCCTAGTTTTCAGGTCCCTGACTTGCGGGGCCGTTTTGAGGCCCTAAACAACGTTTTTAGAGATCGCCACAGTCGAAAATGCTCTTTATTATATTAGAACAAAATGTGTAGTCCTCGGATAACCCTTTCCAATAGGCTATCGTGCGCCTAAAACGAAGATCGTATGCAAAAGTTACGACCCCGGGAAGTTGACCGACTAACTTACCCAAACGGGGCCCACATGACTTTTGGTGCTTCATCTCCTAGGGTTAAGTTTTTGGATGTCTAGGGTTTTTGACATTTCTGTTTATTGTAAAAAGGCCTTCAGAGCCTCATTGTAATCATCTTATTGTGAATGAGTGCAGCCGTCACATCTCTTCTCAGAGATAAGCCGCCACCATTCCAGCAAGCTTGTTTTCCGCTACATTTTACAGTTTCAGCTTATTTCCTTATTGAATAGAAAACCAATTTTACTGTATCTCTGTTATTCTGTGTTAAGCATCTTTTAATAATCTGTATTCGTTTCGTTCTGCTCATAAAATTTGGATTAGTGGTATTAGAGCGGTCTGCTCCTTGTCGTCTTAATGCATGTCCCCAACGAGGTCGGGGTACAAAGAATTGGGTCTCGAGCTTGTTTCTCTTGAGGACAAAAGCTCTCGCACGCCCAAACGACCTCCCATGGCAGGAGAAAATAAAGATGACGGGACAAGAGATCCTTTCAAAATGTTGCTTGAGGAAGCTCTCACGCAATAGAGGAACGAGATGATGGATAGTTTCGTGCAAATCCTTCGGCGGCTACCAACAAGCGACACATCTTCCTCGAGCAGAGGCGCCGCCCCCTTCAAGGTACATATCAACTTAGACATTCCTATATTTGAAGGTCAGATAGACGCATATGTTGTAGACAAGTGGTTGAATCTACTAGAAGGGTATTTTTCTGTCCATAACTTTTCAAATAGAGAAAAAATTACTTTTGCGCTCCTCAAAGCCGTTCCCCATGTCAAAGATTGGTGGGAAACTTTCTGTGAGCAAAAGGAAACAAAGGAACCCTCATTATTTACAGTCATGGCCACCTGGGAATTCTTTAGGGATGCTATTAAGGAACAATACTACCCTGTCGGAAGCTATGACGACTTGTATACCAAATGGACCACACTGCAGCAAGAAAGAGACCAAGCAGTGCCAGATTTCACAAATATCTTCCATACCCTGCACACCAAGCTGGGTATCAAATATTCAGAGCGACATATGGTGCTCAAGTACTGCGGTGCTATGCATAGATACATCCAGACCAAAATGGAATTTATGGACATATCGTCCTTGGGGGTGGCCTATCAATATGCCATCAAAATCGAGCAGAAGCTCAAACAAAAGACGTGACAATTTGGGCCTGGGAACCCCTCGCAACAAAAACCAGGAAAGGGCGGCCCCAACCTACAGAACAAAGGACAGAGCAAATATGGAAAGTATTAGTACAACTAGTCCAAGCCGCAAGCAAAGAAGGACACCGGAAAGACAAAGAAGGATACCGGGAAGTGGTGCGACTTCCATAAGAACCCTTGGCATAACATTGCTGATTGTCGCTCAAAGCAGTCATTGGTGGCCGAAGTGAAAGCCTCTGAATCAGATGAGGGTTCTGACTCTGACTCAGAACCATAAAGGGGAAGACGGATCATTGATGCGGATCCCAGTGCCACCGTTGCTACCACCAAGATCCAGCCTAATGAACCAGATGAGCCAGAAGAAGGCGAGCGCCTTTTCCATTCGCAGATGTGGGTAAAAGGCACCCCGCTGCACTTCATCGTTGATAGCGGTAGCCAGAAGAACCTCATATCAGCAGAGGTCGTCAAGCGGCTGGACCTGCCGACAATTCCACACTCGCAACCCTACACCATTAGATGGCTCCGCCAAGGAAGCGATCTCCACGTTAGCCAACAATGTCGACTATCGTACGACACCAAGCCCTTCAAAGACGAGGTATTGTGTGATGTTTCTCCTCTCGAAGTTTGTAATGTTCTTTTGGGCCAACCTTATTTATGGAAACATCATGCTGTATACGAGTCTAGGCCTCGTAGTGTTATTATTACTTTGAACAATAAATTGTACAGGATACCCGAGGTAGTCCCTCCCAGTGCTATTTCCTTGATCTCTGCCAAGAAATGCAGGAAGGTCATCTCTCAGACCGGGAAATTTTTCTTCTTCGTGATTCGCTCTCAGAGTAAGAGAAAGATTGCAGCCACATCCAGGGCTTCTACAACCGATCTCTCCACACAACAGAAGGAAGTGGATAAGGTCGTGGAAGAATACTCAGATGTCTTCTCCTCTCCTACCGGGGTACCTCTAAACTGCCAGGTCAAGCATCCCATCGATCTGACCCCAGGCGCACCACTGCCCAATGGACCGGTCTACCGCCGCTCTCTGTTAGAAAACGAGGAGATCAAGAGGTAGATCCAAGAACTTCTCCAAAAGGGGCACATCCGTCTCATCTCATCGCCTTGTGGGAGCCCAATCGTACTGGTGCAGAAGAAAGACAAGACCCAACGACTCTGCATTGATTACCGGCCCTGAATAAAATCATAGTCTGGAATCGGTACCTGATTCCCCGAATCGATGACCTCCTTGATTAGCTCACGGGGGACAAATACTTTAGTAATATTGATCTGAAGTCTGGCTACCACCAAGTCCCAATAGAACATACAAATGTATGGAAGACCACCTTCAAGTCAAAAGAAGGTCTTTTTGAATGGTTGGTCATGCCCTTTGGTTTGACAAATGCTCCAACAACTTTTATGAGGATGATGGACGATGTCTTGCGACCTTTTACCAGTACTTTTGTAGTGGTGTATCTGGATGAAATCCTCATCTACAATAAGACTTGGGTGGAACACTTGCAGTATATTCAGCAGGTTCTGCACACCCCGCGACAGCACAAACTATATGCAAACTTGGAAAAATGCTCCTTCGGCATGGACATGGTCCACTACTTAGGCTAGATCGTCGATCAACATGGTGTGAATGTGGATCTAGCCAAGATCCAGGTCATCTGTGACTGGCGAGCCCCAACCACACTCTCTGAGCTTCAAAGCTTCTTGGGCCTTGCCAATTTCTATCGCAGGTTCATGTTGGGATTCTCTCATATTGCATGGGCCCTCAGCCAAGTAACCAGGGGTGGCAGTAAGGAACAATTTGTGTGGGGCCTGTCGCAACAACAAGCCTTCGATGACTTGAAGCAATGCTTGTGCTCATCCCCGATACTTTCATTACCAGACCTGCAACATCCCTTTGAGATCGAGACAAATGCTTCAGACTATGCTGTGGGTGCAGTTCTCACTCAACATGGCCACCCCGTGGCGTATCATAGTGAGACACTATCAAATGTTGTTCATAAATACCCTACTTATGACAAAGAAATGTACTCCATTGTGCAAGCTTGCCGCCAGTGGAGACATTACATTCTGGGGAAGGAGACTGTCATCCACATTAATCACAAGCCACTACAATTCATGCAGACCCAAGGCAAATTGCAGAATGACCACCATCAGAAGTGGTCCACATACTTACAACAGTTCCACCTCAACATCAAGTATAAAACATGAAGTACCAACCGAGTTTCCAATTGCCTCAACCGACCTCCGGTCGCGGCACTCACCACAGTGCTAGACTCTTGCGGCCATGAGACAGACCCTGACTTCTCCACCACCTACCAAATGTTGGGAGAAAACTCAGTGGTCTCTGATTTCCATCTTCAGGACGGGTTGTTGTGTCGTCTGGGCCATCTCTGCGTTCCATCAAGTGAGCGCGTGAAGCTGATCTGGGAAGATCACTACAGTCGGGTGGTAGGACACTTTGGCGTCGAAAAGACAGTGGCAGTGCTGCAAAAACATTTCTACTGGCCGAAACTTTGACATGA
>SNQJ01S0011526.1:72699-144940 GCA_010110895.2 Picea sitchensis
ATGTCAAAGATTGGTGGGAAACTTTCTGTGAGCAAAAGGAAACAAAGGAACCCTCATTATTTACAGTCATGGCCACCTGGGAATTCTTTAGGGATGCTATTAAGGAACAATACTACCCTGTCGGAAGCTATGACGACTTGTATACCAAATGGACCACACTGCAGCAAGAAAGAGACCAAGCAGTGCCAGATTTCACAAATATCTTCCATACCCTGCACACCAAGCTGGGTATCAAATATTCAGAGCGACATATGGTGCTCAAGTACTGCGGTGCTATGCATAGATACATCCAGACCAAAATGGAATTTATGGACATATCGTCCTTGGGGGTGGCCTATCAATATGCCATCAAAATCGAGCAGAAGCTCAAACAAAAGACGTGACAATTTGGGCCTGGGAACCCCTCGCAACAAAAACCAGGAAAGGGCGGCCCCAACCTACAGAACAAAGGACAGAGCAAATATGGAAAGTATTAGTACAACTAGTCCAAGCCGCAAGCAAAGAAGGACACCGGAAAGACAAAGAAGGATACCGGGAAGTGGTGCGACTTCCATAAGAACCCTTGGCATAACATTGCTGATTGTCGCTCAAAGCAGTCATTGGTGGCCGAAGTGAAAGCCTCTGAATCAGATGAGGGTTCTGACTCTGACTCAGAACCATAAAGGGGAAGACGGATCATTGATGCGGATCCCAGTGCCACCGTTGCTACCACCAAGATCCAGCCTAATGAACCAGATGAGCCAGAAGAAGGCGAGCGCCTTTTCCATTCGCAGATGTGGGTAAAAGGCACCCCGCTGCACTTCATCGTTGATAGCGGTAGCCAGAAGAACCTCATATCAGCAGAGGTCGTCAAGCGGCTGGACCTGCCGACAATTCCACACTCGCAACCCTACACCATTAGATGGCTCCGCCAAGGAAGCGATCTCCACGTTAGCCAACAATGTCGACTATCGTACGACACCAAGCCCTTCAAAGACGAGGTATTGTGTGATGTTTCTCCTCTCGAAGTTTGTAATGTTCTTTTGGGCCAACCTTATTTATGGAAACATCATGCTGTATACGAGTCTAGGCCTCGTAGTGTTATTATTACTTTGAACAATAAATTGTACAGGATACCCGAGGTAGTCCCTCCCAGTGCTATTTCCTTGATCTCTGCCAAGAAATGCAGGAAGGTCATCTCTCAGACCGGGAAATTTTTCTTCTTCGTGATTCGCTCTCAGAGTAAGAGAAAGATTGCAGCCACATCCAGGGCTTCTACAACCGATCTCTCCACACAACAGAAGGAAGTGGATAAGGTCGTGGAAGAATACTCAGATGTCTTCTCCTCTCCTACCGGGGTACCTCTAAACTGCCAGGTCAAGCATCCCATCGATCTGACCCCAGGCGCACCACTGCCCAATGGACCGGTCTACCGCCGCTCTCTGTTAGAAAACGAGGAGATCAAGAGGTAGATCCAAGAACTTCTCCAAAAGGGGCACATCCGTCTCATCTCATCGCCTTGTGGGAGCCCAATCGTACTGGTGCAGAAGAAAGACAAGACCCAACGACTCTGCATTGATTACCGGCCCTGAATAAAATCATAGTCTGGAATCGGTACCTGATTCCCCGAATCGATGACCTCCTTGATTAGCTCACGGGGGACAAATACTTTAGTAATATTGATCTGAAGTCTGGCTACCACCAAGTCCCAATAGAACATACAAATGTATGGAAGACCACCTTCAAGTCAAAAGAAGGTCTTTTTGAATGGTTGGTCATGCCCTTTGGTTTGACAAATGCTCCAACAACTTTTATGAGGATGATGGACGATGTCTTGCGACCTTTTACCAGTACTTTTGTAGTGGTGTATCTGGATGAAATCCTCATCTACAATAAGACTTGGGTGGAACACTTGCAGTATATTCAGCAGGTTCTGCACACCCCGCGACAGCACAAACTATATGCAAACTTGGAAAAATGCTCCTTCGGCATGGACATGGTCCACTACTTAGGCTAGATCGTCGATCAACATGGTGTGAATGTGGATCTAGCCAAGATCCAGGTCATCTGTGACTGGCGAGCCCCAACCACACTCTCTGAGCTTCAAAGCTTCTTGGGCCTTGCCAATTTCTATCGCAGGTTCATGTTGGGATTCTCTCATATTGCATGGGCCCTCAGCCAAGTAACCAGGGGTGGCAGTAAGGAACAATTTGTGTGGGGCCTGTCGTAACAACAAGCCTTCGATGACTTGAAGCAATGCTTGTGCTCATCCCCGATACTTTCATTACCAGACCTGCAACATCCCTTTGAGATCGAGACAAATGCTTCAGACTATGCTGTGGGTGCAGTTCTCACTCAACATGGCCACCCCGTGGCGTATCATAGTGAGACACTATCAAATGTTGTTCATAAATACCCTACTTATGACAAAGAAATGTACTCCATTGTGCAAGCTTGCCGCCAGTGGAGACATTACATTCTGGGGAAGGAGACTGTCATCCACATTAATCACAAGCCACTACAATTCATGCAGACCCAAGGCAAATTGCAGAATGACCACCATCAGAAGTGGTCCACATACTTACAACAGTTCCACCTCAACATCAAGTATAAAACATGAAGTACCAACCGAGTTTCCAATTGCCTCAACCGACCTCCGGTCGCGGCACTCACCACAGTGCTAGACTCTTGCGGCCATGAGACAGACCCTGACTTCTCCACCACCTACCAAATGTTGGGAGAAAACTCAGTGGTCTCTGATTTCCATCTTCAGGACGGGTTGTTGTGTCGTCTGGGCCATCTCTGCGTTCCATCAAGTGAGCGCGTGAAGCTGATCTGGGAAGATCACTACAGTCGGGTGGTAGGACACTTTGGCGTCGAAAAGACAGTGGCAGTGCTGCAAAAACATTTCTACTGGCCGAAACTTTGACATGATGTCAGCAAGTATATCAAGTCCTACATCGTCTGTGCTACTGCCAAACCAACCACTAAGAAACAGGGACTGTACACCCCTCTTCCTACTCCTGACAAGCCGTGGGAATCCATATCCATGGACTACATGTCAGGCCTCCCATCCACCAAGAGGGGAAATTATTGTGCTTTTGTGGTTGTTGATCGCTTTTCCAAGATGGCGATTCTGGCCGCCTGCAAGAGGAACATCACTGCAGAGGCCACTGCCAAGATCTTATTTGAACGCGTCTGGGTACACTTTGGGATCCCAAAAACCATTGTCTCAGATCGGGACAGTTGGTTCCTCATCACATTCTGGTCGAGCCTCTTGTCACTGTTGGATACCAAGCTCACCAAATCCACTGCCTTCCACCCCCAAACAGATGGCCAAACTGAGGTCGTCAATCGGATGATCGTACATATCCTGCACATGTACAATTCCAAACACCCACGCACATGGGATGAGAGTCTTCCCTATGTCCAACATAGCTACAACCGAGCCTTGCATAGCTCAACTAGCCACAACCCCTTCAGGTGGGGTTGGGATTCCAACCATTGGGCCCCATGGATGTTGCACTACCCTTGGTGAACACCTCGACCGACTCGTCACCTACTCCACCAGAAGTTGACAAATCCACCTGGTTCATTGAGAGGATCCATCACATCCGTCAACAGGTTTAGGATATTTTACAGAAGTCCAATGCCAAGTACAAGCAGCGCCATGATCAACACCGGGTGCCACATAAGTTTAAGGTGGGCGACAATGTTTGGTTGCACTTGCAGAAAGAATGCCTTGCAGGGCCCCATCGGAAGCTTCGCCCACTCCGGTATGGGCCATACACCATCACCAAGGCTGTGGGTGATAATGTTTTTGCGCTCAACATTCCCCCTTTCCTTGGCCTGCACCCAGTCTTCAACGTGGCTCTCCTTTGGCCATATTTCCACCATTATTGGACACCTCAGAGATAACAGAGCAGTTGACACCTATAGAACTCAACCCTGACTGCATGCAACAAGAATCCAGTGATCAGATTGTGGACACACAGATCAAGGGCACCCGACAACAAAGGATCCAACTTTATCGAGTTGTCAAAGCGGGGCAACTCCTGCACCAAGGCAAGTGGCCTACCCGGGGCCAAATTCAACAGAAATTTCCTCATCTGATGGGGGAACTCAATGCAATGGAGAAAATTTCTTCCTAAGGGGGGAGGATTGATCCATATGGATGTCGGTGGCCCCCCACCTATTCCAACTGGTTAATTTTGGCAGTTTTCCAGTTTGGTAGTTTTTTTCCTAGTTTTCAGGTCCCTAACTTGCGGGGCCATTTTGAGACCCTAAACAACGTTTTTAGAGATCGGCATAGTCGGAAATGGGTTTTAATAGAGTAGACCAAAATGTTTAGTCCTCGGATAGACCTTTCCAACGGGCTATTGTGCGCCTAAAACGAAGATCGTATGAAAAAGTTACGACCCCGGGAAGTTGACCGACTAACTTACCCAAACGGGGCCCACATGACTTTTGGTCCTTCATCTCCTAGGGTTAGGTTTTTGGATGTCTAGGGTTTTTGACCTTCCTGTTTATTGTAAAAAGGCCTTCAGAGCCTCATTTTAATCATCTTCTTGTGAATGAGCGCAACCATCACATCTATTCTCAGAGATAAGCCGCCACCATTCCAACAAGCTTGTTTTCCGCTGCATTTTACAGTTTCAACTTATTTCCTTATTGAATAGAAAACCAGTTTTACTGTATCTCTGTTATTATGTGTTAAGCATATTTTAGTAATCTGTATTCGTTTCGTTCTTCTCATAAAATCCGGATCAATTCCTCTTCAACTGTCATCCAACTGCTTTTCTCTATATTTCTCTTTGCACAAGGAAGGTTAAAGGTTGGGACAAGGGGAGTGCTCAATTGGGTATAGTTTCTTTACTATGATTTTCCTCCTCCTAAATGGGACTCTTACCCCTTCTTTTATAGGCTAGAAGGAGCTAGGTATTTGGCCGAATGACCAGCCATGCATGGACGAAAGGTTTAGTTAACTTACCCAAAGCTGTGTGTTCCGTCAACAACTTTCCTTTTTTCGTGCTTTTGTAGGTACACGCGGGATGTAGTGAGTCAACTAGAGTGTACACGCGGGCTGTAGTGGAGCAGGGTGTGTGGGCCTTTAAAACGAGTGTTTTTAAGAAGAGTTGTTCAGTAATGGCTTGGAAAAGAAGGCATATGAGATGGCCTGATGTTAGGTAAGCATGTCTGGTGCAAATTAAGGTTATAACAGATGCCCCCTAATGTGTGAGGTCAGAAGAGCATCTGATGGCTGAAATACATTATCAATGTTTATCAACGTACCAAACCAGTGAGCCCAGGGACTAGAATTTGGGAGGTTCCATCTGCAAAATAAAAATTGTCTCACCGAGGCGGGCATACCCATGCTCGGGATGAAATAAAATCATGGCTACCAATCAAATACACTATATATCCATTCCATATAACTATATAAAGTGTAGCCGCGAGCAATACACAACGAATCTACATCTCAAAATAAAAAATGTATAGTATCCATCTTCTAGAAGCTGATAAGGCCTGATAGCTCGAGCAACAATTTCAAAATATTCAAAACTCGGGTAGGAGTGTAATATGAGTATACGACTTCACTACCCAGAGGTCTTCGACGACTCGTCGATCATAGACTAGAGAATCTTGATGATAAGACTGAAGGCTTCATTAATTTCGAACAAAGACTTGATTGGACTTTCGGGATGACCGAGCATGAGGGCAAGAGACCAACTGTAGAGGGGCCGACTCAGGCTTGGTAAAAAATTCCCTTGGACAATAACACGACAAATGATGAGACTCATGCATCATGGCATTGACATAAGTTCATGATGCAGGAGGCAACACAAACTCTTCCAAATAACCAAACGAAGGAGGACACAACTCTATGTAGCGAGAACAACTTCCTAAGGTCATATTAAATCCAAAAGCTTGAAGAACAAACGGAAGGATGTGCTTTGTCCAAGGGCGACTCATTGTGCTGCCAATAAAAAGAAAAACTTTTCCCTTCCTCTTTTTGGGGTATATTTGATTTTTTTTTTTTGTCTTTTTCAATAATTTTGGAAAGCTTGAAAAAGAATAAAAGAATGTTATGCTACAAAGGAGGAACAAGTGTTTCAAACATACTAGTTCTAGGTGCAAGGACAAGACTGATTTTCAGAGCAAGGACATTCAGAAAAATTCCTCCCGGGGCCAAAAGTGTCAAGACGCAAAGGCAAAGTGCTACAGGGCTTGCGTATAAGGCATGCTTCAGATGGTTCAGTTTAGAGAAACATAGATCCGGTCATTAGGCCAAAGACACGGGTATGCAAATGCGATTAATAAAACACACGATGGTAACGTCCTTCGATGTAATTTTAACGAGCCCAGAGAAGGTAAGCTCGGTGGTTTTTCATATTTAGAGAGTCTGAAAAAAAACGTAAAAGGAGACTCCGATAGGGTACCTTTTCGAAGGTAGTCTAGTCGGTTCAAAAAAGGGTTAAACTAGCACCGACAAGACATCTATTCAAAACCATTTTAACAAGTGTGATAAAGACAAGATCACTCGACAATTTTTTCATTTTTAAGGAGTCTAAAAAAAGCTTAACTATGGACTCCGTCAGGAATGTTCTTCTGGACTATTTTATCGAGTGTGAAAGAATAAGGTCACTCAACGATCTTTTCAATTTTAGGTAGTCTGAAAAGAGCTTAACTATGGACTCTGTGGGGGTTTCTTTTTCGTAAATTTAGTCCCTCAGGCCCGAAAAAGGGTTAAAATTATACCCGAGAATACTCTTCTAGATAACTGAGGTTTCTAGAGTATACCTTTGTTCATATAGTTGACCATCAGGACCGAAAAAGGGGTAAACTACCGCCGGACAGACGTGCCTTCAAATTTCAGTTTAACGAGTGTGAAGGGCAACAAGATCGCTCGACAATCTTTTCATGTTTAGAGGGTATGAAAAGAGATTAAAAGAAGACCCGTTAAGTTTTGGGAATCCCGAGGGTGAGGTCAAGAGTGATACAAAATTATGCGAATGAGGCTCAAACTCGTAATCAGGAAAAGCTAGTAAGGACTCCCGAGCCGATAGTCGTTAGTGACAACATGGACACCAAAATGAAACCAGGATCTACCTAGGGAATCCATGTTAGGGTGGGCTCTACCACTAAATTACGACACTTCTAAAGCAACAATGATGGTTTCGTGTCGCAACTCGGTGGGATCGATCCTATGGCAAAGAGAAAAAGACAACAAGATGTAGGAAGTAGAGGTGGAATCCTAACTTAAATGCAACGAATTGAAAAATTGACTTTTTACCAAAGGACCTTCAAAACGACTCAAATCTCAAAAAAGTTTCCAAATGCCCAAAGTAACACTTCTCGTGACAATCCAAAGAAAACTCTTGAACCATGCTAAATGATTTTTAGTTTAGAAAAAATGACAAAAGGGTAAAAAAAAATGACAAAAAGAGGCCAAAAAGTCTATAAATAGAAGCTGGCAGCTCATTATCACCATTGTTAACTGAGAAATTGACTATGGAGCCAAAAACACCCCTTCGTTAAGAAAGTTGATTCTGGGAGATTCAGTGGATGGAACGAGCTTCCGATTGGATCAAGTAAGTAATTACTACCCCCTCTTGCAATTTAATTAGTTCTTTATGCATTTAAATTCATGTTTTGGGGGGGCGTCGACCTTTTAAAAGGTCTGCCCTAGGTCCACGCGAGCTGTCTTATGACAGCCCGAGTGTACACACGGGCAGAGGAAAAACTTCCCACGTGTACATGCTACTGTAAGCATTACAACCAGCGTGGACCCTTTATTTAATGTAAAAAATTAAAAAAGCAAGAGTTAACCCTCCTGAACTAGGTTTTTGCAGGATGTATGTTCATTGGAGGGAAAGAGAGCATGAGGATATTAGTGCATTGGTTGGGGAGGAACCAAATGTTGTTGCTACATTAATGCAATGTGGGTTGTTAAAATTTTTTCTATGTCCTTTCATGCGAGCACAACCTAGGCTACTGAACGCCTTGGTGGATTATTGGCATCCCGATGCAGAGGCCTTTATGCTAGAGGGGAAGTCACTAGTTCCAACCACAGAGGACATATACTTTCTAACTGGCCTCTCCAGGAGGGAGGAACCAGTCAATTTTTGTACTTTTCCTTCTGGGCTTCACAACATATCGGAGTTGAATGGACTCCATTGTGAGGCAGGTACAGACAGAACGAGCTCGCAAGTACCGATAAGCAAGATCTCAGACTTATCACTGCAAGTGATAGTGTTGCTCATCAGGCGAATTATTGGGTCTATGGCTTTGCATCAGGCTTCCCGTGCACAAATGAATTGTGCATTTCAATTCTTAAATGCACAAATTTTCGATTGGAGCACCACATTGCTGGATTGTATGAAGAGGCAACTAACAGATTGTCGGTTGCAGAATTAGAGGAACTTCAGGTTTGGAATGATTCTTTACTCTTTCTTCTTTGAAAGAGTGCCTAGTTTCAACCCTCGAGAGGTGGTACGAGGGCACCAGGCTTCTCTTCCCACGTTATACAGATGGGCGGTGCTACTGCCGCGACAGGGGGGGAAGGACCATTGAGGCCTTTGATGACAAATTTTTTGCTTGGTTGTCACGACAGATTTCGGTCATAGAGGATTACCCCTACGATGGGATTGACTTCTCAAGAGATCCTGAGATACCGTTACCTCCCGACGAGGAGCGAGGAGATATGGGTAAGTTTGCATCGTTTGTTTGTTTTTTTTGTTAAAAATATGTAATTTTTATGTTGTTTTTTGTATATATCATTTTTTTTATACCATAGAATTTGACAGATATGTGTCTATTATGTGAAGATGTGGGGCCAGTGCAACCAGCGAATTATGTGAGGAATAGGCGACGTCCTTGGCCAGAGGCCACACCCACTGCCGCGGGGGGACCAACAACAATAGGAGAGCTTCCATCCGGTGAGGTTGAGAGGGTTCTGAGACGAGTAGAGCGAAATTTTACCTCGCTCACTCGCACAGTCCCCATGGTAGAGATTGAGGATCCACCACCATCTCTGCAGCCTCACGTAGTGGGGGCGCCACAGACATGGGTCCAGATTTTTTGGCATTTGGAAAACACCGTTGATTATTACAACAGGGTCCACAGGCCTCGTCTTTAGTTAGGCTGGACATTTCACGTGCCGAGGGCACTATTTGTATATTTTTTGAGGGCATAAGCATTATGACTCGTCACTGGTCATATTTTTGAGGCGCTTGCGTCCACCTATGTACTCTGATGTTTTTGATATTATATATGGATTTTTATGTCTTTTTATGTTTTATGGATTACTTTCGCTTTAAAAAAGATATTTACATGTGTATGTGTGTGTATTTATTATATGTGTGTGAGATGCCAATCTAAAATTTGATTAGCTAGAGTATCTGTGATTTGATTTAATCTCCTAGGAACATGAAAATATGTAATATAATCAAAGTTTTGTACTAAGAGACGTACCCTAAGGAACCGTCGGTGTAAAGTAGGATCATGAACATGGTAGACTCTATTTAACTGATACACAACCAACTGAGCGTATAAATATACCCGGAGGTGAGATATACCGAGTGACAAAGCGTCACGAAGCAACTCAATAATTGCGCTGTATTCGACGACATTATTTGTGGTGTCGCCTAAACATATACCTCCTGAAGATAGTAACTGGCCCCAAGGTGTAAAAATTACCCACGCTGCGGAGGCAAGCCTCTGAGTGTGCCGGCTAGTGCCGTCTGCGAATCCAACGAACACCTTTGATTCACTTGACATCTACCATAGTGACAAAAGATAACATCAATCAAACGACACGTCCATAAAACCAAAAGAAGCCAAAAATTAATAGTACAAAGACTATACATATATTACAAAAAGTTACCCAAGGTGACCTACTTATGAGTAATACTTTTTGAGGTAGAGCCCATTTCTAGGATCTGCCAAAGCATTTCCCTCAAAATCTACCAGGCGGTAATCTCCCTTTTTTAGAACCTCTTTTACGATGAAAGGTCCGAACCACATGGGTTTGAACTTGCCTACCCCCAGGGGGTCCTTATCTTGGTCATAGACCAGGACAAGGTCACCTTCTGAGAAAATCTGAGGACGAACGAACCGATCATATTGACACTTGAATTTTTGTTTATGACCTTCATTAGCTCAGGCCGCATCATGACGCTGTTCATTGAGTTGTTCGAGATATAATAAACATTCTTCAAGTGGTGAAGTGTCTGGCAATAACTGTACTGCCAAATTTAAAGATGGGATTTGGAATTCTATGGGAAAGACGAATTCCAGCTCGTAAATGAGTTGAAAAGGTGAGAAACCGGTTGCAGTCTTAACAGACATTCGGTAGGCCCATAATGCCGAGTACAACATCAAATGCCAATTTGGCTTGGTCGAATTGATCATTCGTTGCAGGATGGTCTTAAGAGATTTATTGACAACTTCCACCTGACCATTCACTTGAGGGTAGTAGGGTGATGAATGTTCTTGCCTCAACCCAAGCTTTGATGTTAACTCGGTCATCATTGTGTTCTGAAAGTGACTGCCATGGTCAGTGACAATCTCTCTCGGGACACTGAACCGTGCTATAATCTGGTTAAACAAAAAGAGGGCGGAAGTATCGCCATCATCTTTGAACGTTGGCATAGCTTCGACCCACTTCGTGAAGTAGTCAATGGCTACAATGATATAACGATGCCCCCTTGCTGAAGGAGGGTTGCATGTAGTGTAATCAATCCCCCACTTGGTGAAGGGACCAATTGTGATGTCAGGAAACATGGGAGCGGGATGTGCCCTCATCTTCCAAGAGAAGATCTGACACAGGTGCAACTTCTTGACCAATTCGATGCAATCTTTGATTAACGTTGGCCAGAAGTAACCGGCTCGTAAAATATTTTGGGCTGTCGCCAACCCAGACAAATGATCGCCACATGCTCCAGTATGGCAATCGTTAAGCACGATAACTGCTTCTGCATGAGTGAGACATCGATGCAGGATGCAATCTACACCTCGTCGATACAACGTGTCTTCAAGGATGAGACAGTTCTTATCCTGATGGCGTATACGGCGACGCTCTTTGCATGAAGCAGAGGCAGGGCTCTTCAAAGTCTAGAGATAGACAAGTATATCTCCGTACCAGGGATCCGAATATGCGATCAAAAAAATATCTCCTCTAATAGGCGAATCTTCGGGCATAACATCACCTGACTCGACCGGAAGTTCTGAGATGAGTTCCGCAAAGACCAGTGACTTTTTGGATTTCGCTGAAACGAAATCTAAGTCAAATTCCTGGAGGACAACTATCCATCTACTGATCTTTCCGCCGATTACCCGTCGTGTCAACACGTATTGAAACAGATTCACAACAACAATGACGGTGGTCTTGTGGAACAAAACATAATGATGGAACCGTTGGACAACATGGATTGCTTCCAACGCAAGTTTTTCGATATGAGAATAATTGAGTTCCGGTCCAACTAGGCCTCGGATTAGGTAATAAATCACATATTCTGAGAGCAAATCATCCTCCTGAACTAAGACCATGTCGATGCTTGACTCTGCTGCAACCAAGTATAATACAAAATCTTTGTTATAATTGGGTGGCCGAAGCAGGGGGGCAGTTGTGAGGGAGCGTTTTAACGCGTCGAAAGAACATTGAGCGATATCATCCCAATAAAAAGGAACGTCTTTATTCAGTAAGCGCATAAATCCCTTTGTGATCTCGACATAGTTTGCGATGTAACGCCACAAAAAGTTTGCTTTTCCCTGTAGACTCTGAAGTTGAAGGATTGTACGTGGGGGAGGAAAATGAACTATTGCCTCAACCTTGAGAGGATCGACCATGATCCTTGCTATTGAAACTATGAAACCTAACAAACGGCCTGACGTCATGCAAAAACTACGTTTGTTGGGATTCAAGCGAATCTGGAAGTAGCGACATCGCTCAAAGATAAGTCGGAGGTGCGTGGGATGATCAGTTCTCTTACGAGATCGTGATGCTAAATCATCTAAGTAGGCCTCAACGATATGTTTGACATCATGGAAACCAAAAGACATGGCCCGCTGAAAGGTAGCTCCAGCGTTTTTCAGACCAAAAGGCATCTTACGATACACAAATATACCCCATGGACAAATGAATGTCGTTTTGTGTTGGTCTTCGGGTTTGATTTGTATCTGATTATATCTCGAAAAACCATCCATGAAAGAAAATGCCTCGCAACCTGCGCATTCATCGACTATCTGGTCAATAAATGGTGTGGGGAAATTATCTTTTGGACATGCCTTTTTCAAATCACGGAAGTCCGTACACATGCGAATCGTACCCTGTTTTTTGTTAATAGGCACGGGGTTTGACACCCATTGGGTCAAATGGACGGGGTAGATAAACCCTGCCTTGAGCAGTTTTTCTGCTTCAACCTTAATGGCTGCTGATTTCCTAGGATTGACTGGATGAAGCTTTTTCCGAACGGGCTTAGCGTCAGGATAAGTCATGATTTCATGTTTGACAATTTTTGGATCGATGCCTGACATTTCCTCATAAGACCAGGCAAAGGCGTCGCAGAATTATTTAAGTAAATCCGTGTAGATTCAAATCTCTTCAGGGGAACAGTTGGATCCGACAAAAACATTCTCCATGACGCCAGGGGTTCTGGAGATATTTATGGGTATGTTTTCATCAATGGTTTCCATAGTACCTTCGGTGTAAACAACATGCGTAGCCAAAGTATTGAGAGGACAAGACCTATCTCCAATCATAGTCAAAGTGAATTCCCCTGCTTCGATTTTACTTAGCTCTGGGAGGAAGTAAGATCTGTGATGGATATCATCCTAGGGTTGATCCAGACTAGTCATTTCTTCAATAATTGCTTCGTCTGAGGGCAAGACTAAGTCTAAAGAATCTGTATTAGTGAGGGAACCTTGAGCCCAAATAGGCTCCAGATTCGGATCTAACTCTTGTGCGGGAGTCGGATTAGGGTCGGCGGAAGCATGCTGAACTAAAGAGTATGCAACTTTTGTCGCAGACAAGGGCATGGCCATACCATGGTTCCCTGTCCCTGCCATCATGGCCGATGGGGAAGGAAGAATCCACGGATTGTTGAAGTAAGTCATGCGAATTGACAAAACTTGGAAAACCTCAACCTTATGGTGGTCCGATATGAACTTAACATCGCCCCGAGGAGGTGGGTAATCGAATGTACATATCAAAGGTGGGCACAAGCCAACCCGTATGTTGACAATGCCGGGTTGAGGGTTATCAATCATTGGGACCTCGAATGCCCCCAATGGAGGGTCAGAATGGGAGAAAGACAACTTATCAATGGTCACGACCCAAGCCTCGTGTGGAAACAACAAGACCCAAAAAACTGTCGCGGCCACTGCTTGCATGGAATAGGTCCAACTCCTTCCTAACAAGAGATTTTAGTCGAGCGACGCATAAACTACTTCAACCTCGACACACATGGTTTTCCCCCCTAACTGCATGGGGAAAGAAGGGATGGTTCCATGTGGTCGGAATGAATGACCGTCGAACGTAGTGAGAAGAGTAGGTTATGGAGACAAAGTGGGCTAGCCAATGGCCTTCCAACACGCCAAATACATTACGCATGTCGAGGCACCCTCATCAACCATCGTACGAATTTTTTTTCGTGTAAAAGTTTTTGTGGAATAAGCCACTACTATTTAGAACGCTACGTGGTAAAGAAGACGAGGTTTTAAATCGGTCGTATCAAGCATGATTGTACTCGGGTTATAAGTCTCGACAAATCCTAAGGAAACTAACAGAGCCTTTCTCTGGGAAGGGAAGATCTGGAGGACCTCCAAAGCCGACATTGCATAAGGGGTTTGAGACAAATCCTCCACCACAGAGTAGTTCTGGGCAGCCCTTACGTTTGGGTTATGAGAAGCTTTTTTGAATGCACCTTTTGGGATGCGTGTCATGGTTTCTCCCAATGTATTCTCTATCTGAAGGGGAAGAGATGGGATTTCAACTTCTTTAACTTTTTGAGAGGTACCTAGCTTACTGTAGTCATGTGCTCTAGTCGATATATAGGCATCACCTTTCATCATATACACATTCACAGATGCAGGATTATTTGCAGGCGGAGGGAATCCTTGACTGCACCCATCAGTTCTTGTAGGGGCTTGGGTTAGATTTTTCCCATGTTGAAATGGGTTTGTTAACATGACAGGCTGCTACTGTGACAATAATTTTTGGGCCTCTGCAAGCCGAGGGCATTGATGAGTCGGGTGGTCTTCCGTGCATAGATTACATGGATACCTCGACTTCCTTTTTTCAGTGTTTCCCCTGCTAGCATTATTAGTGGGTTTCATATCCCCATTACCCTTCTTACGTTGTTTCTTCTTTCCATCAGGCTGTTGGGTGGCCTTTGGATTTTTCTATTGCACGCTGTGTACATCCGACATTTGGGTAGGGGGAGCAGCCGGAACAGTTGCCTGGCTGGCCGTTGTGTGCTGTATGGACAATTGCTGCAATTGTTTCGTTAGTTATTCAGTGGGATTTGTTTGTGCTAAAACAACAATACCATCGACATGTGGTCCAGATCTCTGTCTGGTTTTATCAACTATTGATCATGGTACATCTGGCAAGATCTCGTATAGTATACCAGACTGAGAATAGATTATCTCAAGCTGTTGAGCTCTCATGATTGCATCTTCTTCAGAAAACAATCTCGATGTCGTGACATCTTTGGATAACTGTGGGACCAAAGACTTAAGGAACCACTCAAGAAGGAATGCTGGTGGAACTGGCACCTTAATCAAACTCTTCCGGCATCTCCATTCTTGGATGTGATCAGAGATATGGTCCGCCTTTGTCTGTTCTAAATTGGCCAACAATTCTGTGCGAACGTCGTATCTCACAGGTAATTGGAAATGGTTTAGGAAATCCACAGCCAATTCGCCGAAGGAAGAGTATCTTGAGCGGTCAAGCTCAATGTACCATTTCGCAGCACTCCCAATGAGAGTATGTTGAAACAATCGCAACTGTACGGAGTCGTCTTTCAATGAATTAGATGAGCACCGAAGGTGAAAAGTAGTCACATGATTTCCTGGATATTCGTTAGACTTGGCTTTGAACTTTGGTATGTCTGAAGGCAACTTCATCGGCATAGGGGGCCAACGCGGATTGTGACAGATAGGGTCATTCAACAACCTTGTTAAGTCTGGAAAGTGCAAGGTTGCCAGGAAAGGTAGTTTGGGTTGTTGGTGATAACCATGGAAAAAGGGGCCTGGAGTTTGACTAGCACCAGGTTGCCATGAAAAGTTGGCTTGTTGGCCTAGGTTCAGGTAAAAACCATGGCCATGACTAGTGTACAAATTTTGCGTTTGAGGAGACATCATCGGCTGATTCCCGAAATAGGACGTAGATGGTTGGGTGTGCATTACATTCTGAGGACTTTGAGAAGGGTTTCCACATGCCGATCCCATGGGCATAGGTAATGCACCTTGCTCGGGGTTCCATTTGTTGCGAAAAGAGTTGCCCCCGATCGAAATTCTTGAGGAGTGAATTGATCCCTGCCAAGAATTCCAAGGTCCTGATGCGGAATAAGTTCCTGGGTTTTCCCCCTGTACAGGAATAGTACCCTGCATAGAATTAGGTTGTCTGTAACCGGGGTTGCCCCCAGTCGGGAAAGAACCTGACGAGAAAGCGTTGTTACCAAACACACCGAACAAACAAAATGGTGTCGAACCTACAAGCGTATTATGAGAAGGTGGTCCTTGACTCCCTGCTCCAAATGAACTATGGTGTGCGTGTGGCCCGATGGATTGTTGGTGGGCGCTTCTGAGCGAAGGGGACGAAGGAGGTATATGAACTCCCCCATAAGGGAAAGAATTAAAAGGATTTGAAGTTCCCCCAATGGGTCCTTGCAGAGGAGCGTTAGAGCTCCTTGCCCCCAGACCTAAAGTATGTAAAGTGGAGTAGGAGAGTACATGGCTTGTACCTGAGTTAGGCATCCCGTATGAGAACGGAGGGCCTGTTGCACTCTGTGTGAAAGGAGCAGTGGCCGCTGCCAGAGACAGGATCATACCACTACCTGAGGTAGGGGCAGTCGAGACCATGGTGGTTCGTATTGGCGACGATGGGTTAGGAGGTGGAACACCCCCTGTGGTGATAGATGTAGTGGGAATAGGAGAATTCCTGGAAGAAGTGGCAACGTTTGTTTCCATTGCTGCATGCGACACTGTCTGACACTCGTAAGGATAAATCTGTACGATGATGGGCGCCGAAAGATCAGTGGTTGGAGTTTTAGATGGACCAAGAGCTTCCGCTCCAAGGTCTAAAATGGTTGTTTCCTTTGGATGTTGGTCGGACACAGTTTCCTGTGACCTGATCGCTTCAAAAGACCGTTGTTGGTCTAGCTTTCGCCTTAGCGGTGGTAGACGTGGCTCCAGTGTAACCGGTGGTAGGACAAGAAGCCTTAGTGACCGATGGATCTCATGATCCTCCACTGTGTGAGAAGATCAAAGACACACTAGGGCTTTCTATTCGTTCAAAAAACAACACACACTAGAAAAAGTCCCTACAAGATAAAACAAGCAAACACTAAACTAGTTGGAAGAACATTTACAACAACCAACACTAGAGAAACTTACCAGTGCAAGTGCAACTCGAAAACATAAGCACCCTCCGAGTATACTCTGCAAAGCATGGCCCGATGTATGTCCTAGGTACCGCGGTATACCCCCGCAGTCACCTGTGTATGTCTCTAAAAAGATAGGCAACTAGGTTGCCAGCGTGTGAACAGTCACCAGGCGGGTACAGTCGATAGTCGGGTAGAACACAATGAGCAGGGTATTGAGCCCGAAACCTGTCAAGGGTATCGAAAGCAAGTGGTCCGAAAGACAACTGAGGACCTCGAATGGATTCGAGACCCACGAAGCTCCGTGGAAAATGCAATCTACAGAATCCCAAGACAAACCCTCTATATGTGTTCTCCACTACGATTGGTCCGGATTTGGAGGGGTTATCTCCGCTACCTTTCCGCATGCGACCTCGTGTTTAGCCCTTGTGTTAGAGGGGGGTCCTGGATAACTTTCATGATACTGGACTTTTAACACTCCCTAGCACAAACTCTTATGTATGTTTTGCAGCCTTGAAGAGTTTCCTCTCCAACCTAAATCAAGGCTCTAGCCTATAATAGTTGATGGACCCTACAAACATAAAGTCTAGTTGATTTTAATTAATTGTTAATTTTTATGTCTTGTCTTAAGTCAAAGGTTATAAAAATGAAACTAGTGATGTTTTGAGAGATGAAAGAAACGATAAACAAAAAGCTGGAAACAAAATAACTTCTTCTTGACACAATTCTTAATCAACTTTTCAAACTAAAAATTTTCTCTAAGATATTTGAACAACAAACTCAAAACAATGTTTCGCTCGACTATGAGCTACTTATTTTCCTAAGTAAACCACCAATAACTTATGAAAGAAAAACTTTTCCTGGTTATTTATGCAAACCAACAACTACTTAACCAAATCAAGAAAAGAAAAAGAAAAAAAAATTATTTAATGCTCGCAAAGCTAAAAGGAAAAATGACCAAAAGTAAAGATCAAGAAAAACTTCCGGTCTAAGCGCAGATCGCAAAGAGTTACTGAAAATAACACACAAGGTGATGAAAGAAAACTCTCCCACTTGTGTAAAAACCCTATAAAAGAAACAAAAATTTGAGGAAAACTTTTTACTGAAAAAGAGAGCTATTGTTGTGATCAGACCTAAGTTGTCGACTGCTATGACAGAGACCAAGAAAAAGGAAAATATTGACAAGGAAAAGGACGACTGCCTATCCTTAAACAAAAAATTTATCAACAGACACACAACTGACAGTTCAACAGTTAGCATGTGCACGTGAGCTGTAAAAGGTCAGGATGCGTGTACACACATGCAGACCTTATGCAAGCCTCGTGTACCTCTGCAACTTTTCACAAATGAAAAAACAAGCAATCAAACACTGGCAGAGACTACTGGTATTGAGAACTAGAATCTCTTGAAGACTCAGAAACTTACTTTGACAGAAAAAAGAAAACAATTTGAGGAAAATTTCCTAGATCAAAACCAATCTGAGGTTAAACCTAAGCTATGAACTGCAAAAAACAGAGACCAGAATGAGTTCTAGAAAACCCCTAAGAAGGTTCACTTCTAACAGGGGAGAGGATGACTACCTCTCTAAAAGAAATTTTATGAAATCATACACGCGACTGACACTTTCTCAGCTAGCGTGTGCACGCGGGCTGTGTGAAGGTAGGGAACGGGTACACGCATGCATGCCTTATTTAGGCCACGTGTACCTCTGTGACTCCCGTAAAAAAAAAAAATGCAGCTAGGCAAAGAAAGAAGGAAGAACTGGTATGTAAGACCAGAATCCCTGCTAGCTCAGACTTTTGCAAAAACTCTAAAAACAAGTAATGAAACAAATTTTTAAAAATACCCAAAAAATACTCCTAGAAAACCCTAGAGATCCCCAGTATGGTCGCCAATTCTGTTGTGGGTGGGAATCCCTTCTATGGACTTAGCATTTAAGGGCTCTAATCATGCATGCATAAAATGATCATTTCAAAGGCCTCTACTCTTTCCTATTCCCCCAACACAAAACCCCACATTCATACAATACAAAGGTGTAAATGAGATCCGGTAAATCTACCTTAAGTCCTTCGTTTGATGTTGATCCCTTTTCTTTCACCCGCTCTTTGATTGCAATCCTCCTCCCAAAGCTGACCCGCATTCACACATGAACAAACAAAAAGCTGCAAACATGCATTTCATATACTAGTTGTTGGGTTAGTTGTGACAATATCATAAAATAAACATTCAACTTGAACACATGATATGGCGGGACGGGAAAAGTATTCATTTTTGTATTAATCTTCACAAGAGTAAACTTACAATATGTGGTCGGCACTGCTCCTCGAAACTGGTCTTGGGCTCCTCTTCAACTGTCCTCCAACTGCTTTGCTCTATATTTTTCTTTGCACAAGGAAGGCTAAAGGTTGGGACAAGGGGAGTGCTCAATTGGGTATAGTTTCTTTACTATGATTTTCCTCCTCCTAAATGGGACCCTTACCCCTTATTTTATAGGCTAGAAGGAGCTAGGTATTTGGTCGAATGCCTGACCATGCATGGCTGAAAGGTTTAGTTAACTTACCCAATGTTGTGTGTGCCATCAACAACTTTCCTTTTTTCCTGCTTTTGTAGGTACATGCGGGCTGTAGTGAGTCAGTGATAGTGTACACGCGGGCTGTAGTGGAGTAGGGCGCATGGGCCTTTACAAAGGGTGTTTTTAAGAAGAGTTGTTCAGTACTGGCTTGGCAAAGAAGGCATATGAGATGGCATGATATCAGGTAAGCATGTATGGTGGAAATTAGGGTTATAACACCCTGCTAGTCCTCCTGAATAGTTGATAGATGTAGAATGGTGTGGGTGGAGTATTTCATCCCCGAGACCAAGTTTGGAACAAGGTGAGTGGAATATTTCACCACTGATTTGTTCACTAGGGTTTGTAATATCAAAACCCTCAAAACTGTATGCTCAAGAGCATCAACAAGAAAATATCCAAAATCCAGAATGAATGAGAGGTGCGCCCTAGCCTTCTCTTTATACTTTTCTTCTATTTACCTGTTGAGTTAAGTTAACCCCTAACGTTAACTCCTAACTCAACCTCCAACTCTTTTATTCCTTCATTGAGTTATCTTTTTAACTCCGTTTACATTTTTATTAAGTCAACTTAAGAATATAACCTTAGTTTGTTTGAATTTTCCCCTTAGTGTGAGACTATGGCCTAGTGGGGATGCCTAGGCCACTAAGTCTTCTCAAACCTCTTCATCAAGAGGTGGGGCACATTACAGTCTCCCCTACTAGAGATTTATTTCCTTCAAGAAATTCTAAACCTGTTCCCCATGCCACTTGTTCATTCTCCCATGTGACATCCTCAATGGGTAGATCCTTCCATCTGTTCAAGTACTCTTTGATGCTTCTCCTCCTGAAACTCTTCTCCCGAACCTCTAGTATCTCTTCCATAATAAAAAAAAGCTGCCCCTCTTCGTCCATGGGAGGTAGTACCTCAATGGATGTGATGTGTTGGCCAATGGCCCTCTTCATGCATGACACATGGAAGACATTGTGTATCCTGCTGCCTTGTGGGAGCTCCAACTCATAAGCTACGACCCCTATCTTCCTTCTAACCCTGTAGGGCCCAAAGAAACGTGGCTGCAGCTTCTCTGGTCCACTTATTTTTATAGAAGCCTGCCTGTATGGTTGGAGACTTATCTAGACTAAGTCACCAACCTCAAAAGTATGCTCAACTCTGTGCTTGTCTGCTTGGACCTTTTGCTGGTTCTGTGCTCTTTGTAGATGATCCTTCAACTCTCTAAGGATGTCTTGTCTCTGCTGAACCCAATCCTGTACCATTGGTGCCTTGCTATCACCAAAAGCGATCTCTACAAAATATAGTGGGTCATAGCTATATAAGGCCCTGAATGGTGTCATGCCTATGGACACGTGCTGGTTGGTGTTGTAGGAGTACTCTCCCAAGTGCAACCATCTGACCCACACTTTCTGCTGCCCTGCTACATAATTCCTGAGGTAGCCTTCTACCCACTTGTTGACTATCTCAGTTTGCCCATCTGTGTGAGGATGATAGATGGTACTAGGGGTCAAGGCTGTACCAACCAATCTGAACAACTCCTGCCAAAACGTACCCTTGAACTTGCTATCCCTGTCACTGACAATGGTCTTGGGTAGGCCCTGCAACATGAAAATTTCCCTGAAAAATAGTTCGACCACCTGTGCTGCATTGAAGTATTTGGCTATGGAGAAGAAGTGTGCAAACTTCATCAACCTGTCCACCACTACAAAAATGCAGTCCTTCCCCTGCGTCCTCGGCAACCCGGTGATAAAATCCATGGATATTCTTTCCCACTTGTTCTCTAGAATGGGTAAGGGTTGCAGTAGTCCTATTGGGTGAGTGTGCTCATCCTTGTTCTCCTGGCATGTAGTACACTCCTTGACATGATTTATTACATCCTCCTTGAGGCCCTTCCATGAGAACCTCTCTCTCACCTGCCTGTACATCTTACTAATCCCTTGGTGCCATGCCATTGGTGAGTCATGACATGCCTGCAACACTTTGGCCTTGAAGGCCAATCCAGGAAGAAAAAAGATTCGACCCTTGTAATATATGAGGTCTTTTATAATCCTAAAGTTATCATCCTGTATCTATCTGTCTAATAGCTAAAAAGCGAACTGATCCTTTGCATACTCCATCACCAAGTGGTCTTTCCAGTCAATCGATACACCTATCATGGGAAAGATGGATGGCCTCCTAGATAATGCATCAGCCACCACGTTGTTCTTCCCTTTGACAAATTCAATGTCAAAGTCATAGGCCTGTATTCTGCTTACCCATTTTTGTTGCCTCTCATTTAAGTCCTTCTATTCCAATAGGTATTTGAGACTATTATGATATGATTTGACCACAAACCGCGCACCTACCAGATATTGCTAGAATTTGTCTAGTGCGTGCATGATAGCCAACATTTCTTTGTCATAAATGATGTAGAGTAGCTTAGGACCCTTGAGTTTTCATCTCTCATATGTAAGAGGGTTCCTATTTTGCATCAGTATGACCCCTATACCTTCTCCCGAGGCACGACACTCCAAGGTGAAAGGCATGCCAAAATCTGGAAGGGCTAGGACTAGGCACGTGCTCATCAACTTGTTCATCTTATCCATCGTAATTTGAGCTTCTTCACTCCATTTGAAGGCTCCCTTATTAGTCAAATCGGTCAAGGGTGCACATAGCTGAGAAAAACCTTTGACAAATTTCTTGTAGTACATGCACATGCCTAGAAATCCCCTTAACTCTGTGAGTGTCTTAGGAGTAGGCCACTCCATAATGGATTTTATTTTCTCCTGATGTACCTGTACCCCTTTTGCTCCAACGAGGCGTCCCAAGTAAAGTACCTCTGTCATTCCAAACTCACATTTGGATTCCTTAGTGTATAGTGATTGTTCCTCCATGATAGACAAAATTTGGTCCACATGCCGAAGGTGTTCCTCCCATGTCTTGCTGTAAATGAGAAAGTCATCAAAAAATACTAACAAGTGCTTCCTCAGCTGTTTGCTGAACACATGGTTCATGCAAGATTGGAATGTGGCTGGGGAATTGGTTAACCCAAAGGGCATCACCAAGAACTCATAATGGCTGTAGTGACACATGAAAGCTATTTTTGAGATGTCCTCCTCCCTCATATTGATTTGATGGTAGCCATAACGAAGTTCAATCTTTGTGAAATAGACAACTCCATGTAGTTCGTCTAGCAACTCATCAATCCTTGGTATAGGGTACCTTTTTTTGATTGTGTTTTTATTCAAGGCCCGGAAGTCAATGCACATCCTCATAGTCCCATATTTCTTCTTAACCAACACTACTGAACAAGAAAAAGGGCTAGAGATCGGCCTGATGTTCCCCATGTCCAAAAGTTCTTTGATGAATTTCTCTATCTCGTCTTTATACTTCTTTGGATGCCTGTATGGTGTGGTGATGACCTGTTTAGCTCCTGCCTCTAGCTCAATGATATGTTCAAACCCCCATGTCTGGTGGCACCCCTGGAGGAATCGGTCCAAAAACTTTGTGGTGCTTATCAAGGATCTCTTAGATCTCTGGGGTGTAGTGAACCTTACCCTGCTCATCCACACGTGCTGAAATCCTGCATTCTGCTGCATACACTATCTCATCTCTTCTGAAGATGGCCTCCATCCTCTTGTCCGTGGCTACCTTTGCAACATTACCTGTCATGCCTCAAAGCACTACTTTTCGTCCACCCTCCTTTATAAATGAAATCTCCATGGTATTGTAGTTGGTGGTGATATGCCCCAATGTACAGAGCCATTGAACTCCAAGGATTATGTTTGTATCTGGAAGGTCCATGACATAGATTTCCTGTACCAGCTCATGCCTACCCAATGTAAGATTCATACCAGGAATGTACCTGTCACAAGGCATAATGCTTCCACCTGCTACCTCCACCTTGAATCCTTGAAACTCAACTGTGGGTATATGCTTCCTCTTCAACAATGCCGAGTCAATGAAGTTGTGAGAAGCTCCCCCATCAATAAAAACTGATACCTTCTTCCCCTGCAAGTATCCCCTCATATGGAAGGTGTTACATTTGGGCACTCCACTGATAGATGCCAAGGTGGATTTCTCCTTAGCCGTACTGTCCTGTCCTGTGATTTCCTCCTCTGTAGTCTCAATGGTTTCAGACTCAATGTTCTGTATTTGGACGATCTCTTCCTCTTCCCCGTTGTTTGAAGTGACTTCTATGTAGTGCACTTGACCACGAACCATGCATTTGTGTGTTGGGTTCCATGGTTCTTTGCAAGTGAAGAAAAGTTGCTTCCTCCTTAGTTCCCTCCTGGTATTCTCATCTACTCTGCCATGAACCTTGTCAAACCCCCTTGGGTCACGTCTTCCTTGGTTCATTGGAGGTCTCTGATATCTTCCCCCGGTGTTAAGAGGTGGTCTAGGTATAAATTTTGGTTTGGCAGCTGGCCCTAGGTCCCTCGTCCTCCAAATAACATCCTATAGATTGGTAGGCTTAAAATCCTTTACCCAACCCTTCAAGGCTTCCATCAACCCTTCAGTGAAGAGCATGATAAGTCTGGTGGGTGATATATCCTGAACCATGAATGCTAGCCTCTGGAACTCTTCAATGTGTACCTCTATTGCTCATGTTTTCTTGAGTTGTGTGAGCTCCTGAAAGTGTAGCTCAGGGTCCCCTTGATCAAATTTGTCAATGAGTCTCTGAGTGAATTATGTGTAAGTCACTATCTGGTTGTGGCCTATGGTGGTGAGTCCATGATACCACCAGTCATGAGATTTTCCATCCAAATACATAGTGTAAAATTTGATAGCTTCCATCTCCCTCATGGGGTTAAGCTGCAGATAGGTATCCAACTTTTGTACCCATGCCTGCGCTGCCATCTTGGCCATACCATCAAAGTATGGAATTTCCATCTTCCCTTCTCTTCGTTCAAACTCATAACTTCTCCTGTTGTTCAACCTGGGCTTGTTTTTGAACTTGAGTTGGCAGTATTGATCGAGGGACATTTGCCTCTAAATCATCATATCCAACCCATGGTACTCCCTAGTACATTGTGCCATTTTCTCAATAAAGTCATCCACCTGCTCCTGCTGCACCTGTTCATCTGTGAATGTGGGAAATTATGGTCTAGGTTTAGGTCTGTTACCCATCTGTCCATGTGATGTACCCCCTCCATGGATTCGCTCATATCTGTAATCCTTTTCTGGATTATACCCGATCTCACCATGGGATCCACTAGCATCTTTGCTTCCATATGTCTCAGGGTCTTTCCCCTGGTGAGTCATCTGGATCAATAGCCGAGTGATCATCCACTGGTTCTCATCAATCTTCCTCAGATTCCCATCTACCTTCTTCAAGGTCTCAATGATTCCGGTCTGTCCCCTTCAGTTTGTCTCCTGGATTTCTTGTAAATGGTGGACTAGGTTGCCTTCTGTGAGGTTTAAGGTTTGCTGGAATTTTTCAAATTCGGCTGTCAAGAAAGCCAAACCCTCTGGCTCACGGTCATCTCCTGAAACCTCCATTTTGGCTTCTATTTCACTAGCCTGCTTCTTCCTTCTACCCATAAAGATACCATTGTACCTATACATGCACTAATCCTCACAAGTTTGGAGGATCAGAGCTCTGATACCACTGTAATGATCCCAAGTCAATTTTTTTTCTTGGAATCACTAACTAACCACTAATTTGATTATTAAGTGTGTGTATGTAGGTTGGCCATAAACATTTCGGCCTTAGGGTTTATTCAGTTATTTAGCCACAGATCATACAAGAATAATTTCCATCATATGAAGAACATCAACAATACACAAGATAGGAACCACAAGCAATAGCTAAACTTTATTATAAGAAAGAAAGCACCTAATAAAAATAGCGAAGCAGATCTGGACTAGCCTCAGATGAATTCAAGATAATAATAGAGATGCATACAAAATTCTCCCGGAGATACAAAGCAAGCCTCCCAAAGGATGTAATAGAAGATGAACGCTCAACTACAAAAATAGGGTTTAAGCCCAACCCTGAAGCAACTGGTACAGACCTGCTGGTGCTAGTACGACCTGCTGAAGATGATGGATACCAAGGGTTTGGACATCCTGAAGATGAAGTCCCCCAAATGATGCCAAACCCCTCCCAGTGATAGATCAAGGCAATGGAAGCCTCCTCCTGAAGTATGGAGCCAAAACACTGAAGCCTCCTCCTCAAACTACAGAAACCCTAAACTGGTACGACCCTCCTGAAACCCTGAATATGACCAATAGTATGACCTAGATGAATATGGGCTCAGAAACTCCTGAAACTCTCTAAGATGATAGATCAGGATCATCACAAGCCCTTGAGAGAAGTCTCAAGCTCATATCTAGCCTATGGCCTTCTAGATCTGAGAAACACTGAATCACCAAATCGTCCTCCTTCTCCTGAAATCGTCTCAACCTGCAAATAGATGATAGGGACATGGTAACTCCTCCAAGAAACCCTCAAACTGATGAGCAAGTCTTTGCAAGAAAAACCCTAATGCTGAAAACCATCAAAGCTTCCTCGTTATGATGGATCAAACTCTTCCTCAACCAATGGTGCACCCCTGTAAGAAAACCCTAGCTGGTACGGCCCTGCTGATCCAACTGGTATGACCCTTCTAGTCCTCCTGAATAGATGGTAGATGTAGAATGGTGTGGGTGGAGTATTTCATCCCTGAGACCAAGCTTTGAACAGGGTGAGTGGAATATTTCACTACTGAGTTGTTCACTAGGGTTTGTAATATCAAAACCCTCAAAACTGTATGCTCAAGAGCATCAACAAGCAAATATCCAAAATCCAGAATGAATGAGAGGTGCATCCTAGCCTTCTCTTTATACTTTTCTTCTATTTCCCTGTTGAGTTAAGTTAAACCCTAAGGTTAAATCCTAACTCAACCTCCAACGCTTCTATTCCTTCATTGAGTTATCTTTTTAACTCCTTTTACCTTTTTATTAAGTCAACTTAGGAATATAACCTTAGTTTGGTTGACTTTTCCCATCAGTGTCAGACTATGACCTAGTGGGGATGCCTAGGCCACTAAGTCTTCTCAAACCTCTTCATCAAGAGGTGGGGGAAATTACACATCTCCCCCTCATGTAGAAGATCCATCCACTTCATCAGAACATGTGGTTCGATTGGATGATGTAATTGAAAGGATTGAAAAGTTGAATCTTGATGGGAATGCAACACCATCATTTGAGAAAACTGGACCATCAAAAAAAATTCCAAAGTGGGTCATGAAGACACTTGAAAATGTTTGTCTTGATGAGATTAGAAAAGTAGGGACTAGAAATTTAACAAGACAAGATGATGGAGGTGATGTAGATGATTCAGATTTAGGTGATGCTAATGATATGGAATTTTCATATGATTGTGAATTGAATTTATCTACTAACTTTGAACCAACTTCCTTTGAAAAAGTTGTTTCTCATGATGAGTGGAAAGAAGCTATGTAGAATAAGTATGATCCTTTCATAAAAAATGTGACATGGAAGTTGGTGGATCCTCCATTTTGAACCAAAACAATTGGCTGCAAGTGGGGACTCTACAAGAACAAGTACAAATTATATGGCTCACTTGACAAGCATAAGGTGAGGCTTGTGGCAAAAGGATATGCATAGAAATAAGCCATAGACTATGAGGAGAATCCCCCCACCCCAATAGAAAAATGGGATACCATTTATGCTTTGTTGGCTTTGGTACCACAAAATAGGTGGAAGATTCATTACATGCATGTGAAGACAACTTTCTTGAATGGATATTTGAAAGAGAATGTCTACATGTCTCAACCAAAAGGATTTTTTGTGAAGGGTCAAGAACATAAGGTATGAAATACCATCAAGTCTTTGAATGTTAAGAAACACATCCTTCCAACTAAGGACCTCAAGGATGTGTCTCTTACCTCACAATATCCTAATATTCTCCTTTGGAGATGATAGACAGAACTATTGATTGAGATAATGTGAATCCATGTACGTTGAGATCCAAGAAGGCCTAATATGTACAAGAGTTCAATGAGAGATTGTTGGAAACGAAGACTAAGACTAAAGGAACCTTGGAAAATGAATATGAACTCCTAACTCTGTATAAGTGTACAAGAGGATGGTCTCTCCTCAGTATCCTTGTCACATGAACCGACATTGGAGAAAAAATGGTGCGACTCTAGAATAAACACATGCTATCACCCCAACATTCGTCTCTCTCAGTTTGGGTTATTGCTTTTCTAGCCTTAGTGCGGATTCATTAGATTGTTGTCCCTAATATTTAAGTAAATATGTGGGGTCAAATGAAAAATCAAACAAAGGTCCAAGTGATGGGGAAGAAATCTGATGGGGCATCTAATTTAGATCAATCCCAAAGGATTAAAGAATATTGATCTTTATGGTAACATTGCATAGATGAATCCTGACATTAGGGGAAAAAATATACACACAATCCTATCCATCTTCTTAAAATAATGACAAGTAATAAAGCAAATGGGAACTGTATTAATGAAAGTTACAGATCTAGCATGGTCTCATTGATGGAAGAACCCAATTTAATATCTGATACAATTAACCTCTAAGGATTTGAACCACACTTCAATTCATATGATTTCACACACTAGGGGAAATTTCATCCATGTAGAACATGTAATAGATTACTATGAAGAAGAAATAGGTTTGCAATGATAACAAGAAATACACAACACACTAGAAAGAAAGAAAAGACGCAGGGACAAATCTACTTCATTATTGTCAAATTCCAAAGAGAAGTTTCAAGTATAAGGGGGATGAAACCCCAGGGGTCCAACCCTCTTCCAACTTATGAGAACCCATTAAATATAATTCCCTTGAGATGGACAACCTCCTTATTGCTTGGACTATAAAATTTAAGGTACTAGATGTATTATGCAGAGATGAAACATAATTGTTATAACAATTATCAACAGAAAGAGAAAAATATAGAGCACAATGACACAATTGATTCCAAAAATGACACCTTTATTATATAGAAATCCAAGTTCACTTTCCTCCTCTAGGGGAAACCTCTAGTAGAGCATATATCAAACACACAATTATTCTCAAGACAAAACTCTTCCATGCTTTCTACTCCTATTTATACTATTTCAATCTTCTAGAGAACATTTTAGAGGAAGATTTTTCTAGAAGAAGAACCTTCTATTAAGTCTTCTTACATTAGATGTGTTCACATTATTGCATAGGCCTTATTTAATAATGTCTTCCTTTATTACATAGAAAAAAAATTATTCTATCTACTTGAAGGGTTAGGGAGGTTAGGACCCTAACATGCCCTCCCCATAGAAAAAACAACCTTGTCCTCAAGAATTGAGATGAGGAAATTGGTAGAATGGTAGTTGGCTCCCATGTGGCATCCTTTGGTGGTGTATCCTTCCATTGGAACAAAACTTCCTTCATTGTTCTTAGATGAAGATGATGCTCATGGTAGTCCAAGACTGCCCGAGGATGAAACCAAATAGAGCATGTTATCGCGTAAACTGTAGGTTGGGAAAATCCCGACCCAATCCACAAGAAGGTGATGACGGTGGGAGAGTTTACCCACTTTCACCTTAGATAAACCCTCCCCTCACTTTAGTGAAGGAAAAATCCAACACAAAGGGGGAATCCCTGGTGACCCTAGGGGGAAATGAGATGGAAAGTGATACTTATGAAAATATTCCCCTATAGGTCAAGTTTCTAAGTGGGAGATGTCTTGGTAATGATTCTCGAGAGTGGTTTAAGGTTGTCAAGTCCTTGAGTACCTACAGAAAGTGATTGTACATGCTCGAGCCACAAGAAAACACAAGATACAAGACCAATATTCCAATGAACAAGCAAGTTAATCTTGTTGTCCCTATTAAATAGAAGTAACAAGATATATATATATATATATATATATATATATAAAAGTGAACAAGATATATATATATATATGTATATATAACGTCAGAAAGAATGCTAACAACAGAAATAACCATCAAAAATGTAAAGTAGCTATTGAACAATAAAGGGGTAAACAAACAACTTATTATCCAATGTTTAGAATCAAGTTTAGATGGTTAATTAGGGATGTTGTAAAGTGTTTTCAGAGTTTATAACTAATAGCCAAGTGGATGTATAATTAAATTTCTACAACAAAAAATTTCCATCACTAAAATCAACAAACAAGTTTTCCAAATGACAACCAAGGACAAGCAAGTAATTGATGGCCACTTGCTAATGAATTTTAGGGGTAGAATTGTTAGAAAAATGAGTTTTAGTGAGGGTTTCTATAACCCTAAAATCTCTAGGTTTAATTTGTAACAACAATAATACTTTCTTTTCCAAATGAGATGCCTTAGTGGCTTTAGGACTTGTGTATCATATAGATTAAGTTGCATTTAAAACAATTTCAATATCTCAACTTTTCAAAATTACCAATGCAATAATTTATTTCTCCAATGCATGAGGACTAGTTCCTTTAATATTGGGTGATGGAATCTCTTGATTAATGAGTTGGAAATGTTAATTCCTTGGGGGTGTAAGCCCTTTTACTCCCCAATGGAAAACATGACCAATAAGGAAAGACTAGGAGGGTGTAAGCCCTTTTACTCCTCGTAGTATCCTTTGCACAATATATTATTCAAGCAAAAATGGAATTGGAGGGGGTTGTATGCCCTTATACTCCCAAAGAATTTATCACATTAACCTTGCAACCAAGAAAGGAAGAGCATGTAGCATGAGAATCCTTACCTAGTTGAAGCATCAACATGACAAACCCTATTTTCACCAAGTAAATTCCACCATAGAGAAAGAATAGATATTCAAGAGAGCTAGCGCATCAATCATCCATCCAATAGTAAAGATAAATCATCACATGAGAATGTTCGAAGAAGAGATAGGTAGAAAATTGCCAAAAATGGCACACTTTTTTCCAAGTAGTCTCTTCTCAAGTGAGAAGGCTATGATCAAAATGAAATAGAGATGATATCTATTTATACAAAAACCTCTAATAAGAGTTTGTCCAAAAAACTTAGAGTAAACCACAAATTAATGGGTCAACAACCCTTACTTTTCCCATTTACAAAAGTAATTTGACTTTAATTCAAATTTAAATTTAAAAATGCACATAAAGAAACCCTAATGTGACGTCATCCCTCCAAAGGGTGATGATTTGGCACTTCTTGCAAAATGTTGGAGTGGAGAGAGGAAGTCTTTGGGCCTTATATGTCCTCCCTCTCATGCGCTAGGTATTCATCCTAGAAAATCGTACCAAGTGTCAATCAACACCACCACCACCACCACAACCCTAACCCTAGGGTGACATCAAGCCCTCCTTTTGTGACATTTTGACCTTAAAATCAAATCATTGGGCTAGAAAAGGGATGTTTTAGGTGATCCATTATGTCTTCTCAAGCCTCCAAAATCTATCATCATCATCCGGTGTGTGGGCCATGGTATCCAATCCGTGGGCTTCAAGCCCTAAGGAAGCCCAAGCTAGGCTTGTTCTTCCAAATCTGCCCACCAAACAAGGTCCTGCAAATACAATGAATACACCCTCAAAGGATATGAAGTCAAATGCATCATGATGAGTAAATTAAGTAAAAAAAAGAGTCACCTAAGAATTTCATAAAAAACCACCCTATCAAACTAAACAAGTGCTCAAATACCCTATGTAATTTTCCAAGTTTAGGTTTGGGAGGGTTGATAAGATGACCTATTGGGTGAATCATCCCCTAAGTTAATGAGTGTTTCCTAGGTGAAACCCATCTCTAATACATGTGGAGTAGATGATATGGATGGGGGAAAGACTTTTGGGCATGGGGTTCATGACATACATGTTGGATTACTAAGAGGGGGGGTGGATCAGTAATAGAGCAATTTAATCCTTTTTAACCATGCAATCCAAGTGTTATATCAATGTAGAATTATCATCCAATAATTTCAGAGTAAATAAGAAATGAACAAATGAACAATCATACACATACATAGTACACCAGTGTTTTACGTGGAAACCCAAAGCGAAAGAAAACCACAAAATGTTTTTTCTTATATGTCTTGAAGAATTACATTCATTGGAAGCACCAACTTCCTTTGTTTTCTAGCTGAAACTGAAAGGAGGCTCCAGACCCCCTTTTTTCTTAGGCTATAACCTGAAGGAAGCTCCAACTCCCCTATTCTCTGGCTACAACCAAAAGGAGGCTAAAACCCCCTATGTTCTCTGACTACAACCAAAAGGTGTCTATAACCACCTGTCCTTACCCCGTCCAACCACCCTTAAGTAGAATTAGAATGATGGAACCACTGTCACACTATCACTGTGAGACATACCACTGTAAACCTGTACCAATAAACCCGAACCATGCATAAACATGTACTTCAACCTGTAATCAACCTGTACCATAAACAAGTGCATCAACCATGCACCAACCTGTATCAAACAACCTATAATCAACCTGTACCATAAACAAGTGCATCCACCCATGTACTAAGTATGTACCAATCATGTGTCAACTACTCATCAACTATGACTCATCAATATGTACCAACATCATCAACTATACACCTCATGTATGTGCCAACTCATCAACTACTTGTCTCAACCATGTACCCAACATGTACCTTAACCAAAATCCCTCTTCAATTTCATCATCCAAATATAATTTGTAACTCTGTAATAGACCTGATGTATATGATCACATACCTGCAAACCTTCCTTAACTTTCAAAACAAGAGACTAGCATTTTCATCAAACTTTTCTTTAGTCTCACATGACTAGTTTGGGATTAGTCAACAACCCTAACTTGAAATAATCATAAATATGTACTTGTAATGAATAAAGATATGAAAGTAGTACACAACTTTCTTCAGTTTGTTTTATGCAATTCCTCCAGGTGTCACTACTTGGAACCTCTCAGAAAATGAGTTATAGAAAAAATGACATACCTTGCTGAATTCTGACTTATTCTAGAGATTAACCTTGTAGAGTGTTCCCCCACATGAAATATTTGTTGAATGGATCTTAAAATGTTACATATCATACTATAGACTGTACTCTAACCAACACATTTGGTATTACTAAATTTGGATTTGTTATGAAGAAGTTATGACATTTTTACCCGAAACAACTGTTTAGACTAGTTTCAGGACTAGCCATAAACCCTATTTTCGACAGAGTGTAACTCCAAAAATACAACGAAACACAAACTGAATATTTTACCAGAGATACTTGCATATGTTTGTTAGAAAAACAGGACCGCGGAGCAATAAAATAAAAAAAATGCGGAAATAAAACACAGAAGATACACAATACAAGAGAGACACAGGT
Organism: Picea sitchensis; assembly: GCA_010110895.2. NCBI lineage: Eukaryota > Viridiplantae > Streptophyta > Pinopsida > Pinales > Pinaceae > Picea > Picea sitchensis. The sequence continues at coordinate 105,125 of SNQJ01S0011526.1, forward strand.
TTACGTGGTTCACCCAGTGTGGGCTACGCCCACCAGAGAAATTGCCAGGTCCTTTCTTTATTATTATCTAGCAAAATGAAGGGATACAACCTACAACAAAACCCGCTGTAACTTCCTCTTCTTTCTCTCACAGTATCCTCTCTCAAAATACAATACTTTCCAACCTACATAGTTGCAATACATTTCCCTCATAAAAGAGGGTTACCTTCCAGGGCAAAAAACCCTAACATAATCTTTATCGTTAGATCTGCGACCTTATAATGAACGGTCCAGATTTACAATGAAATTACAATATACTTTTACAAGGCAATTTTTTCTTCGGGGGCTTCGCCCCCCGAACCCCCATCGGGGGACGCTTCCCTCGAACCCCCGCTGGGGGCCCGCTTTCCCCCAGACCCCCCAGCCGGGAGGAATAGCCCCCCTGGACCCCGCAGAGGGGGTACCCCCTCTACACTCCCCCACGTGGAAGAGTGTACATACTTCTGGGGTGTAAATACTTCATGGGGTATAAAAACGGCTGAAAGTAAAAGACCTCTAAATCAGGAAGATAATCAGGCTCCACAACCAACAATGTTTCCTCAATGTCCTATCAATTTCATGGTCTGAAGCATTCTAGAATTTTTTTATTGAGAAAATGGTGAGATGACCTGTAAATAACATAACTTAGAAAACATCATCAAAATAATTTATCCTCCCTTGAATTTCAACCTTCTTTTATTCACCTTCCCTCTGAAATTAGGCTTAGATATCCTTTGGTTACCTCATTCACCTATAGATATTCAATATTCTCAAGTGTGATATTAAATGAGAGAGCCTTGCCTCTTATTTATACTCTCCAAATATCTTCCTTAGAAGAATCTTCTAGGTCACTTAACCCATTTCTAGGTCACTTAACCTATTTCTAGGTCACTTAACTTATTTCTAGGTCCCTTAACCCATTTATAGGTCACTTAACCTATTTTCTTCATTTTAGGGTTAACCTTTTTTTAACCACTTTCCATAATTAAAAGTTCTCCATTACTTTATCGACAAATATTCCCTCTTGTTTTCTCACTCACTTTATCATTTAAAATGAAATCTTCTTTGATTTTGTCACTTCCTTTATTATTTAAATAATCCTTCTTGACTTGTCCCTTTACTATATCATTTAAATAATAATTTCCTCTTTTCAAGATCTTTGACTTCAGGCCTTCGGGCTTCAATCCAACATATGAGGGTCCTCAACCTTCGTAAGGCCATAAATCTCGAACCATGAGGAGTTGTGTTCCACTTATCACCAGAAATGGAATGAAATATGCTATCCATATAGAATATAATTACCTTCAAATATATTAAAACTCATACCATTATACATGCAGAGTAAGCAGGTCATTACCCAAATCTTTGTGCCTCTAGAAATTTGCTACCGGATTTTCTTCAAGGTTGACATCAATGACAACCATCCTTAATCAACAATCTCCCAACTTTTAGGTTGAGTGCCAACATACTCACATGCAATAAAATCATTTCATCTGTCTGAATTCATCCACTCATATGCTCCCCACAGGAACCAGCCACCTTTTGTCCTATGCATCTCTGATATTGCTCCCAACAGGATCCATCTTGCATGTATTGAATTTCTCCCCCTTCTTTGTCACCAATGGAAAGGTATCTTTCCATCGAGTTTCCATACGGCCGGAATTAATCCTCTTTATGGTGCTTCCCTATGTACATCGGGCTTATACATAAGATATGCATTCAAAATGAATTCATTTGGGTAGAAATGCTTTCACAGGTCTGGAAGGAAATATACTCAAAGGATTCCCATTGGAGGTGGTTTTGTAAAGATATCTGCAACTTGTTCTTTGTGATACATACTCAACTCGATGTTATTTTCTGCAACACATTTGTTCCCATAGAAATTGTTGATTGGAATGTGCTTAGGTGTTGGGTGCAATGTCGGGGTTCTTTGAGATCTTCTTTGGTTTTGTATGATCTGTCGTTGGAATAGACTCATCATACTCAACTTGTATATCATCCGAGTTTGTTTCATCAAAGAACTTTTTAATGGCTGCAACTTATACAGTCTTTGCTGAAATAGCTCTCTCATTTGTGAATGGAATCGATGATTGTTCTTGCTTAGCCATGATACTAAACACTCACCCAAGTGAAACTATTTGCTCCAGGGAATTAACGTGATCATCAATGGCACCCAATTTTTCATCTGTTTGGGCAATAAAGGATATATCCTTTCCTTTTGGATACCATAATTAGCTCACCGTATTTCCGCTGGAATGCTCGAAAATTCTCTTCAGTGCTAATACAAGTGATTCTTTTAGTGCTTCTTGAAATGGGTACCACTGTCCCATTGCACGCATTACATGCAGTGGATCTTGTCACATATAGTAGGCTGCCAATCGGTGACCTATATTGCCTCTGATCGTAGACTTTGAATCATCATCTTTGCTTAACTTGCAATTGGTTTTCATGGGGTGATAACTGGTTTGCAATCTTCCATTCCGAACCCTCTTTAACATTTCTCGATATACTTGGTTTGAAATAAAGAGATTACATGGTTTCTTTGGTGTATCTGAAGTCCTAGAAAGAGGATAGTTCTTCAAGTAAATAAATTTCAAATTCATTACGCATATCCTTTGCAAATTTATGGTTTAACATGTCATCATCATCTGAAAGAAATAATATCATCAACATAAACTTCAATTAATAAAATATTACCTTGACCCACCTTGATGTAGAGGTTGCTATCCGCACTTCATTTTCGAACCACACTTTTGTTGTAGATATTTATCCGGTCTAAAGTACCATGCTTTGGGAGCATTTTAGACCATACAAAGGCCTTCTTTAATTTTGGACACATGATGCGCATTCTTTGAAAACTGAAATCCTTCTAGTTTTCAATGTAGATTTCTTCTTCAGAGTTCCCCATTCAAAAATATGATTTTACATCCATCTAACACTTTGATATTTTGGAGCATGCATGGGTTAAAAGCAATCATATTTCTTCCATTCCCTTAGTGGGAAAATGTCTCTTCAAATTCGATTCCTTTAATCTGTGTATATCCTTTACATTCCAATCTAGCTTTGTTCCTTGTAAACTTTGTCCATCTTCATTCAATTTATATCTATACTTAACCACCCACTTTATTAATGATCACATTCTTATCCTTTGGTGTTGAAACCAATTCCCAAATTGCCATTTTCTCTATTTGGTAATTCTTCATCCATGGCCTTGTTCCAAAATTTATCCTTGTTGGCCTCTTCAAAATAGAATTTGGTTCAATTGTAGATGTGAGTGTTAGGTGTGTTTGCTCTAGTGAACATATTCTTCTATTCTCAACTCCTGCGTCTTTTTTTCCAATAATCTGATATGAAGGGATGATTCTTCTACTTTCGTCACGCTAGGTGTCTTTGGAGGCACTTGATGAGATTTCTCTTCTTCTTCTTCTGTCGATTCTCTTCATCTTCCTCTTCTACTTCCTTTTCATCTTCGACTTCTTCTTATTCAAAAAGTTGTTCCATTGATTCATTTTCTTCTTCCCTTTGAAGTTAAATTACGCTTGTTTCATCAATTATGCGTTGATGCTTTCTAACTGTTCAATCTGGGATTGTAACAATTGTAATGCTTTCACTGTACTTGGTAATAACAAGGGTACTCCTTTGTCGAGATTCAAACTTTCCCATTTTTCCATCTTCTCTTTTGATGCTTAGCATTTGCTTCCAGCTTCTGAAATTGATTCACATTTGTTGGTCTTCCTTTACACTTGAAGCTCATGGGAGTTTTGTCAATGTTGTTATGATCATTACTCTTGTTTGAATGTGAGCTGTTGTATGCTATGTCTAAAATATATCGTCAATTTGGAATCCCATTAGCATTGTTTGAGCCATTTTCCTATCTTTGTCATGTTCTTTCTTTGAACGGCTTCCATTATGTTGAGGTGTCTAGCAATGGAGGTGTCTTTTTTATTCCATGGTACGTGACGATTAGTCCATAAATTCCTTTGAAGTGATCCCTCCTCAATTCTCGGATCTCAAGCATTTGATTTTGAATCCATTTCATTTTCAACCATTTCTTTGTATATCTTGAAGTTTTTAAGGCTTTCCGACTTATTCTCAAAACAAACTACAATCATTTCTTGTATAATCATCAACTAATAACATAAATTATTTCTCACCTTAACCCTTTGTTGTAGTTGGTCCAACTAGATGGTTACAATTTCCCTTTGGTCTTGTCATTTGAATATTCCTTTGATTTGAACTTAGTCCTTGTTTGGTTTCCTTGTTGACAATGCGCATAAGGTGTTGGTTGGTTTTGTGATCCGGGGAATTTCTCTGGCCTTCTCTTACGATTTGAATTTGACAAGGTTATCAAGATGTATGTGAGACCATTCTTTTGTTCCATAACCAACTTTAATCTACTTTTCATTTCAATTTCACTTAATACATATATTTGCTTGAAGTTATCATAGTTAGCAGCAATCAATTTTCGAACCTTCTTTTCTTATCTCGCACTTTTGTGAATCGAAAGTAACTTTATGACCTGGTCACACATTTGATTCACACTTAGATTCAATTATGTTTCTTATCTTCTACTGGTAGAACATTTCTACCTTGGTATTCTTTACTGGGGGAATGGTAACAGCGGCGATGTCGTGCTTTCGCGTGTCACGGGGTCGAATCCTGTCGGCGCCTTATAAACCCTAGGGAGAAGCATACGACCCATAAGCCACGCCCTCAAATTACCATCGGAATTTGAGAATCGACCTTGAGACCTCATTTTACATAGTTCCTTCCATTTTACCTGACGCTTGCCAATGGGTCTACACCCACAGGGCCAAAGGTTAAAGAAGGACATGGGGGTGAAGCACAGTCCACTTATGTGTGCACGGGTCCGCGATACCATTTATTATAGTATCACGGGTGCAACCACATGTTGAACCACTACCTCAAGGTGTCCCCATGGCTCCAATTAAAAGCCCTCCACAAGAATTGAACCTTGCTCAACGGTGAAAAACTCCTAAACCAGGTAAATCCCTCACAAGAATTGAACCTTGCCCAACGGTGAAAAACTCCTCGCTTTCCACCATTGGATCCAACCCCTTTGGGCTTCTACCTTGGTATTCTTATTCCCAATTCTGACTGTGCCTTTTCCAATGATTTTAGCTGAATCATCATTTCCGAAGGAGACTGATCCATCTCTTTCCTTTCGTAATGTAAGAAACCTGTCTCTATCACCTATCATGTGTTTTTAACAACCATTGTCAACATACCAACCACGTTTCTTCTACTTATCTTGTAGAGTGAGTGTTCATTCTTCATTGCTATACCAATCCTTCTTTCTTATCCATGTCCTTTTCTGAGGTTCATGTCTTGACTGTTTTTATTCTGTTACGGTTGTCTAGGAGGGATTTCCATTTTGCAATGTTTGGCCATGTGTCCAAAATTGTTACATTTGTAACATTCCAGTTCAGTGCTCAAATATTCAAACCTGTTGTAAATTATTCTTTGTGTCACTAGGCCTTCTTGGATAACCCCTTTGTGTATGAATTTCAAAGTTATTTGTGTTGTTGTTGTTATCTCTGCAATTCACAACTTTATGCCCAAAATTATTACATGCATAACATAAACCAAAAAATATTGTTTGATACCTGGGAGTTGAAGATATTCTAAAAGGAGGTAATCTTATAAATTCTTCTTCTTCCTGAGGCCTATCTATTGGTTGTTGATTTTGAAATCTGAGTCTTCTCGGTGGAGGAGTGCCCCTGTAATCTTCCTTGTAGATCTTCCTACCCCCCTTGATTGTTTCTGCATAGCTTTTTGGATACATTTTTTTCTTTGTTGTTTTGGAGCTTGATCCTTTTTCTGTCTGATTGTATCCAAGTCCAGACTTGTCATGATGAGATTTTTGACTGCTGATAATATCATCCAAAACTTTTGAGTTGTTCTGCATATTTTTCTTTTGAATATCCTTTCTTAATGTGACAGTCTCTGCTTCCAAATTTCCAATGATCTTGTCTTTTTATTCTAGTTGTTCTTTGAGTGCTTCTTCAATTATTTTATCTTCTTCTATTTGAACGTTCAAATTTGTGATCATTTGTTCTAGTTATTGAGTGTCTTCTTTCTTGTCTAGTTCTGCTTGTAGTTTCTTTTTTTTCTTGTTTTCTCTTCTGATAAATTCTATGGCACACATTAATTCCTCTCGATAGTCAACTTCTACCTCTTCAATTTCTTATTCAACTTCTTCATATTCTTCTTCGGCTTCTTCATTTTCTTCTTCAGATTCTTCTTTATCAAAGTCTTCTACTACCATGAATAGAACTCTTTTTGTCTCACTGTCACTGACTTCATCTTCATCTGATGATGAGATGTCTTCTTTGGTGCATAAGCTTTTCTTGAAAACTTTCTTTGTGGTTCTTTTACCTTTATATGTTTGTTTTCCTTTTGAGTAACCTTCATCATTTCTTTTTTTCTTATAAGGACTTTTGTTAGCAAAATGACCAATACCATCACAATTAAAACAAATTAAAGGGAGCTTACCTCTATACCTATCGTTGGTTCCCTTATTCAGTATTTTGACAAAGTTGGCCACTTCTTCATCATCTTCCGAGATGTCACTGTTGCTGCTATGTTCTTCTTTTTGCCTTCCCTTTTTCTTTGACTTTTTGGATACTTTGAAGGCTACTTCTTTTATATCTGGATTTTCTTGTTCAGTTCTCATTTCATATACTATGAAGATTCCATGTAATTCGTCCATGCTTATTGAGTTTAGATATGATCTTTCTTCTAGTGATGATATCTTAGGGTCAAATCTCATAGGAAGAGGTCTTAGTACTTTTTTGAACAATTACAAATTGCTTGATTTCTTTTCCCAATCCTATGATTGCATTTACTGTTTCATCAACTCGTAAAAAGTAAGATGTAATATTCTCATCTTCCTTCATCTTAAGTTGTTCGAACTGACCTCTGTAAGTTTGAAGCTTTGTTTCTTTGACTTTTGAATCTCCTTCATAAATATTTTGAAGTTTGTCCCAAATATCTTTAGCGGATTTACAATGTGCAACTTTGGTGAATACCGTTTCACTAAGACCATTCAGAAGTGCATTTTTGGCTTTGGAATTATTCTGACCGAGTTTCACTGCTTTTTCATTTGTTGGAAGAACTACTAGTGATGTGTATCCATCTACAATTGATTGCCAAATTTCAAATCCCTATGCCTGTATATATGTTTTCATCCTTATGCTCCAAATTGCATACTTTTGTCCATTGAACTATGGTATTCCATTTTTATACAAGTTGTTTCTCTCCATGATCTACCTTTCAGTGGTTAAACTGATTTTTAAAGGAACCTGCTCTGGTACCAATTATTGGATTACTGAGAGNGTGAATCAATAATAGAGAAATTTAATCATTTTTAACCATATAATCCAAGTGTTATATCAATGTAGAATTACAATCCAATAACTGCAGAGTAAATAAGAAATGAACAAATGAAAAATCATACCCATACAAAGTACACCAGTGTTTTACATGGAAACCCAAAGCGGGAGAAAACCACATAATGTTTTTTCTTATATTTTTTGAAGAATTACATTCATTGGAAGCACCAACTTCCTTTGTTTTCTAGATGCAACTGGAAGGAGGCTCCAACCCCCTTGTTTCTTAGGCTACAACCTGAAGGAAGCTCCAACTCCGCTATTCTCTGGAGACAACTAGAAGGAGGCTACAACCGCCTATGTTCTCTGGCTACAATCGGAAGGTGGCTACAACAACCTGTCCTTGCCCCGTACAACTGCCATGAAGTAGAAGTAGAATGACATAACCACTGTCACACTATCACTGTGAGATATACCACTGTAAACTTGTACCAATAAATTTGAACCATGCATCAACCATGCATCGACATGTACCTCAACCTGTAATCAACCTGTACCATAAACAAGTGAATCAACCATGCACCAACCTGTACCAAACAACCTGTAATCAACCTGTACCATAAACACGTGCATCCAACCATGTACCAATTATGTACTAATCATGTGTCAACTACTATCAACTATGACTCATCAATATGTACCAACATCATCAACTATACACCTCATGTATGTGCCAACTCATCAACTACTTGTCTCAACCATGTGACCAACATGTACCTTAACCAAAATCCCTCATCAATTTCATCATCCAAATATTATTTGTAACTCTATAATAGAGCTGGTGTATATGATCACATACTTGCAAAACTTCCTTAACTTTCACAACAAGAGACTATCATTTTCATCAAACTTTTCTTTAGTCTCACATGACTAGTTTGGGATTAGTCAACAACACTAACTTGAAATAATCATAACTATGTACCTGTAATGAAGAAAGATATGAAAGTAGTATACAATGTTCTTCAGTTTTTTTTATGCAATTCCTCTAGGTGTCACTACGTGTAACCTCTCAAAAAAGGAGTTATAGCAAAAATGGCATACCTTGCTGAATTCTGACTTATTCTAGAAAACGACCTTGTAGAGAGTTCCCTACAAAGAATATTTGTTGAATGGATCTGAAAATGTTACACAACATACTACAGACTATACTCTAACCAACATTTGGTCTTACTGAATTTGGGTATGTTATGAAGAAGTTATGATGTTTTTACCTAAAACACATGTTTTAGACTAGTTTCAAGATTAGCCACAAACCCTATTTTCCACGGAGTGTAACTCCAAAAATACAATGACCCACAAGCTGAATTTTTTACCACAGATACTTGGATATATTTACTCAATGGCCTATCAAGTTCACAGTCTAAATAATTCTATTAAAAAAAGTTATTTCGAATATGGTGAGATGACCTGTAAATAACAGACCTTAGAAAGCATCATCAAAATAATTTATTCTCCCTTGAATTCCGACCTTCTTTTCTCCACCTTCCCTCTGAAATTAGGCTTAGATATCCTTTGGTTACCTCAGTCACCTATAGATATTCAATATTCTCAAGTGTGATATTAAATTAGAGAACCTTGCCTCTTATTTATACTCTCCAAATATCTTCCTTAGAAGCATCTTCTAGGTCACTTAACCTATTTCTAGGTCACTTAACCCATTTATAGGTCACTTAACCTATTTTCCTCATTTTTAGGGTTAACCATTTTCCATAATTAGAAATTTCTCCATTACTTTATCATTTAAATATTCCTCCTTGACTTTGTCACCTCACTTTATCATTTAAATAATCTTCTTTGATTTTGTCACTTCACTTTATTATTTAAATAGTCCTTCTTGACTTTGTCACTTTACTTTATCATTTAAATACTAATTTCTTCTTTGCAAGCGCTTTGAATTCTTTGACCTTTTGGGGCTTCAAGCCAACATATGAGGGTCCTCCAACTTCGTAAGGCCATAACTCTCAAACCGTGAGGAGTTATGTGATGTTCCACATACCACCAGAAATGACACGACATGTACTATCCATATAGAATAGTATTACCTTCAAATATATAAAAACTCATGCCATTATACATGAAACAACATTTTGTCCATTACCCAAACCTTTGTGCTACCATAATTTGCTACCAGACTTTCTTCAAGGGTTGAAATCAATGAAAACCAACCTTAATAAAAAATACAAGGGACCGTAGTGTCTTGTCTATGGGTTCCTTTGTAGAGGGTGTGTTGCATCTTCATTTTCAATGCATCATTTTTCAAAGCCCATTTATTTCCATTAGTTGATTAAAATAAAAACCCTGGGTACTCCTTATTGGTGAATCAATTAGCTTGGGGGGAAGTACCACAAAGTCACTTGAAGCTAGAGGCACACAGAGTGCCATATGCATGGAAAGAAAGGGACACCGCATGAGTGTACACACCTCAATAAGTGGGATATCTATACAATGTGAATTTTTCTTTTGAAGGTCTTTAATTTTTTAGTGTTGCACCTTCGTTTTCAATGCATCCTTTTTCTAATCCCATTTATTTCCATTAGTTGATTAAAATAAAAACCATGTGTACTCCTTATTGGTGAATCAATTAGCTTGGGGGACAGTACCACAAAGTCACTTGAATCTAGAGTCACACAGAGTGCCATATGCATGGAAAGAAAGGGACACCGCATGAGTGTACACACCTCAATAAGTGGGATATCTATACAATGTGAATTTTTCTTTTGAAGGTCTTTAATTTTTTAGGAGAAACATTTAATTTCTCTCAATACCTCTTTGGGAAAGCATATGGAAGGTTCATGATTAGGATTTTATCTTTTTCCAACTATCTTTTTCCATGAAATGACGGATAATTCCTTCTTGGGTTAGTATACCCAAAAATTCCAAAAGATAAGGAGATGGGGGGATGAAGTGTGGAAAGTGACAAGTATGGTCGGGAATGGCATGATGAATTGTCAAGGGGAACCCCTAGTGGAAAACCTATTCCTAAGGGTGATCACTTACTAGTGTTGATTAATTGAGTTGGTTGCCATTGATGTCAACTCTTGAAGAAAGTCCGGTAGAGAATTCTGGTAGCACAAAGGTTTGGGTAATGGAACCAAGTTTTTTTTATGGATAATGATATGAGTTTAGATATATTTGCAGGTAAGACTATTCTAGATGGATAGTACATGCCATGCCATTTTCGGTGGTATTTGGAACGCCACATAACTCCTCACGGTTAGAGAGTTATGACCATGTGAAGTTGGAGAACCCTCATGAGTCATCTAGAAGCCCTAAAAGGTCAAAGTAGTCAAAGTGTTTGAAAAGAAGAAATTATTTAAATAAAAAAGTTAATGGAGAACTCCCTAAAATAAAGAAATTGGTTTAAGATATTTTAGAAGGTAAATAATAAAGTGATGTGATGAGTGTACTATAAGTCAAAGTGGATACAAAAGAAATTTTTTAAATAATAAAGTTAATGGAGAAATTACTAAGTGGACAAGTGGTTAGAAGTTGGTTCACCCTAAAACAGGGAAAGTGGGTTAAGATAGTTAAAAGGTAACCCCTTGAGGAAGCTACATGAAAGTATAAATAAGAGACAAGGCTCTTTCATTTTAATCACACTTGAATATCATTGAATATCTATTTTTGTGAAAGGTTATTTGGGCATGTATTATTGATAGAGAAAAATTGCAGCAGGAAAAGTGCGGCAGGAAATGTGGCAAAAAAACCGCTACAGAAAATGTGCGACAGAAAAATCCTGGTAAAAAAATCGCGGCAGAAAAAGTGCGGAAGAGAAATCGTGGCAAAAAAAGTACGGAAAAAAAAGTGCGGCAGAAAAATCGCGGCAGAAAAATCGTGGCAAAAAAAGTGCGGCAGAAAAATCGGCAGCAACGTGGTTGGGGTCTATTCATGAGAGATATGACACATCTTGTTGAGGTGTGTTTTGTAAGCTAGAGTTTATCTCTTGAGATGGTATTGGATATTCAGTATTGCTGCATATATCAGATTTGTTGAGGGATACAATTGGTATTTTGTTGTTGGCATTTGACATATGGGTATTGGTCTTTTGGTTATGATGTGTTGCTGAAGTTGTTCGTTTATCTTGAGGCTACATAACCATGAGGTTGTGTCACATGGTTTGATGCAAGGTTTTATGGTATTTGGTTTATGGATAAAGTGATGAATTGTTAGATAAATTTTGATGGTTATATTGGTGTATGTCTTTGGTATATGGTTGAGGTACATGGTTGAAACAAGTAGTTGATGAGTTGACACATATATGAGGTGTATAGTTGATGATGTTGGTACATCTTGATGAGTCATAGTTTATGTGCAGTTTATGCATGGTTGATGCATGGTACATGTTGGTTCAGGTTATTGTTACAAGTTGTTTTGTGCAAGTTGATTGGTACATGTTGTTACAGGTTATTGGTACAGGTTGACAGTGACAGGTTGACAGTGGAAGTGGTTGATTCGGTGACAGTGATAGGTTATCTACATTTGGAATTTATATTTTATGGTGGTTGGACGGGGCAAGGATAGGTGGTTGTATCCACCTTTTGGTTGTAGCCAGAGAACTTAGGGGGTTGTAGCTTCTTTCTGGTTGTAGCAAGAGAATTGGGGAGTTGAAGCTTCCCTCAGGTTGTAGCCCGAGAAACTAGGGGGTTGGAGCCTCCTTCCAGTTGCATCTAGAAAACAAAGGAAGTTGGTGCTTCCAATGAATGTAATTCTTCCAGACATATAAGAAAAATCATTTCGTGGTTTTCTCCCGCTTTGGGTTTCCACGTAAAAACAATGATGTACTGTGTATGTGTATGATTTCTCATTTGTTCATTGTTTATTTACTCTGCAATTATTGGATGATAATGCTACACTGATATAAAACTTGCATTATATGGTTAAAAATGATTATATTTCTCTATTACTGATTCACCTCCCCTCTCAGTAATCCAACAATTGGTGTCAGATCAGGTTCCTTCAGAAATCAGTTTAACCACTTAAACAACATGTATAAAAATGGAATACCACAGTTTGATGGAAAAAAGTATGCCTTTTGGAGTATCAGGATGAAGACATATATATAGGCACTGAGATTTGAAATTTGACAATCAATTGTAGATGGATACACAACACCAACAGTTCCACTGACAAATGAAAAAGATATGAAACTTGGTCAGAATAATTCCAAAGCCACAAATTCACTTCTGAATGGTCTTGGAGAATTGATATTCACCAAAGTTGCACATTTTAAATCCGCTAAAGATATTTGGGACAAACTTTGAAATATTTATGAAGGAGATTCAAAATTCAAAGCAGTAAAGCTTCAAACTTGTAGAGGTCAGTTCGAACAACTAAAGATGAAGGAATATGAGAACATTGCAACTTACTTTTTACGAGTCGATGAAACAGTAAATGCAATCTTGGGACTGGGAGAAGAAATCAAAGAATATGTAATTGTTCAAAAGGTACTAAGATATATTTCTATGAGATTTGACCCTAAGATATCAATACTAGAAGAAAGAGCAAATCTAAACACAATAAGCATGGACGAACTACATGGAATATTCACAGCATATGAAATGAGAACTGAACATGAAAATCCAGATATAAAAGAAGCAACCTTCAAAGCATCCAAAAGTCCAAAGAAAAAGGGAAATAAAAAAGAAAAAGAACATAGTAGCAACAGTGACATTTCAGAAATGATGATTCAGCTAAAATCATTGGAAAAGGCGCAGTCAGAATTGGGAACAAGAATACCAAGGCATGAAATGTTCTACTAGTAGAATATATGAAACATAATCTTCTAAGTGTGAGTCAAATGTGTGACCAAGGTCATAAAGTTACTTTCGATTCACAAAAGTGTGAGATAAGAAAAGAAGGTTCAGGAAAATTGATTGCAACAACTGCGACAACTTCAAGCAACATATATGTATTAAGTGAAATTGGAAATGAAAAGTGTTTCCTAGGAAAGGAATATGAAAGTTGGCTATGAAACATAAGAATGGGTCACATACATTTTGATAACCTTGTCAAAGTCAAATAAAGGGAAGCAGTTAGAGAAATGCCCCAGATCACGAAACCAACCAACACTTTATGCAAACATTGTCAATAAGGAAAGAAAACAAAGACCAGGTTTAAATCAAAAGAATATTCAATGAAAAGACCACTAGAAATTGTGCATACTAATCTAGTTGTACCAACTACAACAAAGGGTTTAAAAGGTGAGAAATACTTGATGTTATTAGTTGATGATTATACAAGAATGATTGCAGTTTTCTTTCTCAGGAATAAGTCAGAAGCTTTTGAAAACTTCAAGGTCTACAAGGAAATGGTTGAAAATGAAATGGATTCAAAAATCAAATTCTTGAGATCTGATAATAGAGGAGAGTTCACTTCAAAGGAATTTATAGACTACTGCAGCAAGCATGGAATAAAAAGACAATTATCCATTTCTAGGACACCTCAACATAATGGATTTGTTGAAAGAAAGAAGAAGACAGTACAAGAAATGGCTCGAACAATGTTAATGGATTCCAAATTGATAGATATATTTTGAACACAAGCAATGCATACAACAATTTAAATTCAAAACAGAGTAATGCTCAGAAAGAACACCGACAAAACTCCCTACGAGCTATGGAAAGGAAGACCAACAAATGTGAAGCACTTCATAGTTTTTGGAAGAAAATGCTACATCAAAAGAGAAGATGGAAGAATGTGAAAGTTTGACTCTTGAGTGGGAAAATGAGTACTTGTTGGTTACTCAAGTACAAGAAAAGCATACATGTGTTACAACCTGAGATTAAACAAAGTTGTGGAAGCATCAACGTAACAATTGATGAAACAAGTAGACAAGAATTAAAGGAAGAAGAAAATGAATCAGTGGAACATCTTTACGAAGAAGAAGTAGAAGATGAAAAAGAAGCGGAAGGGGAAGATGAAGAGGATCTGACAGAAGCATAAGAGAAAGTTCAACAAGTACCTCCAAAGACACCTAGCAGACGAGTATAGAAGAATCATCCTTTAGATTAGATTATCAGAAACAAAGATGCAGGAGTTGAGACTAGATGCAGAATCAGCTCACCAGAACAAACACACCTAGCACTCTCATCTATGATTGAACCAACCTGTTTTGAAGAGGTCGACAAGGATGAATTTTGGAATAAGGCCATGGATGAAGAATTGGATCAAATAGAGAAAAATGACACTTGAGAATTGGTTCCAAGACCAAAGGATAAGAATGTGATTGGCACAAAGTGGGTATACAGGAATAAATTGAATGAAGATGGACAAGTTACAAGGAACAAAGCTAGATTGGTATGTAAAGAATATGCATAGGTTGAAGGAATCGACATTGGAGAGACATTTTCCCCAGTTTCCAGAATAGAAGCAATTCGATTAATTTTAGCTTATGCATGCTCAAAAAATATTAAAGTGTATTAGATGGGCATAAAATCATCTTTTCTGAATGGGGAACTTGAAGAAGAAGTCTACATTGAACAACCAGAAGGGTTTGAGTTGTCAGAGAACACAAATTATGTGTGTAAATTAAAGAAGGCCTTGTATGGTATAAACAAGATCATAGAGAATGGTATTCTAGAGTGGATAAATATCTACAACAAACAGGGTTCAGAAAAGGAAGTGCAGAAAACAACCTCTACATCAAGGTAAATCAAGATAGTATTTTATTAATTGAAGTTTATATTGATGATATTATTTTTGGAAGTACTGATGACATGTTAAGCCAGAAATTTGCAAAGGACATGCATAATGAATTTGAAATGTCATTACTTGGAGAACTATCCTTATTTATAGGTCTTTAGATACGTCAAAGCAACTAAGGAATTTTTATTTCTCAAACCAAGTATATTAGAGAAATGCTAAAGAGGTTCAGAATGGAAGATTGCAAACCAGTTACCACTTCCATGCAAACCAGTTGCAAGTTGAGCAAAGATGATGATTCAAAGTCTACATATCAGAGGTAATACAAGTCAATGATTGGTAGCCTACTATATGTGACAACATCTAGACCATATGTAATGCAGGCAGTTGGACAGGTGGCATGATTTCAAGAAGCACCAAAGGAATCACATGTATTAGCAGTGAAGAGGATTTTCAAATATCTTAAAGGACTAAAAGAGTTTGGATTATGGTATCCAATAAGAAAGGATCTATCACTTATTGCCTACACAGATGCAGATTGGGCAGGTTGCATTGATGATCGACGAAGCACCAATGGAGCAACATTATACTTGGGTGAGTGTTTAGTGTCATGGATAAGGAAGAAAAAATCATCAATATCTTTATCTACAATTGAGGAACAATATATTGTAGCAACAACATGTTGTACATTGGTTCTATGGATGAAACAAACTCTGACAGATATACAAGTTGAGTATGATGAGCCCATTCCAATCTATTGTGATAATACAAATGCCATTAATATCTCAAAGAACCCAGTGATGCACTCCAAGATGAAGCACATTCAATTAAGTATCACTTTCTATGAGAACAAGTTGCAGAAAAGAACATCAAAGTTGAATATGTGGGAACAAAAGAACAAGTAGAAAACATCTTTACAAAACTGCTTCCAAGGGAAGCCTTTGAGTATCTTCGCCAGAGACTCAGAGTTATTTCTACTCCAAAATGAATGATTTTGAATGCTTGTCTTATATATATTAGATTTACATGAGGAAGCACCATAAAGAGGACAATTCAGGTAGGGAGATCAGTTTCAGGAAGAGTTCAGTCAGGGGGAGTATCCCTAAGGATAGTTCAGTTAGGGGGAGCAACCCCGTATGGAAAGATACGTTTTCCATTGATGACAAAGGGGGACAGATTTATCAGATGCAGAACATAGAGGCATGGTTCTAGGGGGAGCGACGGTCATAGAGAGAGCATGAGTGATATGACTTCAGTATTGCATGACATGATTTCAGTATTGCATCAGAGTGTTGCCATCAATGCCAAAGGGGGATATTGTTAATTAATTGTGTTGGTTGTCATTGATTTCAACCCTTGAAGAAAGTCTAGTAACACAAAGGTTTGGGTAATGGACCCAAGTATTTTTGATGGATAATGGTATGAGGTTTGATATATTTGCAGGTAAGACTATTTTAGATGGATAATACATGTCATGCCATTTCTGGTGGTATGTGGAACGTCACATAACTGCTCACGGTTAGAGAGTTATGGCAATGTGAAGTTGGAGAACCCTCATGAGTCATATAGAAGCTCTAAAAGGTCAAAGTAGTAAAAGTGTTTGCAAAGAAGAAATTATTTAAATAATAAAGTGAGGGGATGAGTGTACTATAAGTCAAAGAGGATGCAAAAGAAATTATTTAAATAAAAAAGTTAATGGAGAACTCCCTAAAATAAGGAAAGTGGTTTAAGAGATTTTAGAAGGTAAATAATAAAGTGAAGTGATGAGTGTACTATATGTCAAAGTGGATACAAAAGAAATTATTTAATTAATAAAATTAATGGAGAAATTACTAAGTGGACAAGTGGTTAGAAGTTGGTTAACCCTAAAATAAGGAAAGTGGGTTAAGATGGTTAAAAGGTAACCGCTTGAGGAAGATACATGAAAGTATAAATAAGAGGCAAGGCTCTCTCATTTTAATCACACTTGAATATCATTGAATATCTGTTTTTGTGAAAGGTTATTTGGTCAGGTATTATTGATAGAGAAAAATTGCAACAGAAGAATTGCGGCAGGAAAACTCTGGCAGAAAAATCGCGGCAGAAAAAGTGCGGTAGAAAAATCGCGGTAGAAAAAGTGTGGCAGAAAAATCGCGGTAGAAAAAGTGCGACGGAAAAATCGCAGCAGAAAAAGTGCGGCAGAAAAAGTGCGGTAGAAAAATCGCGGCAGAAAAAGTGCTGTAGAAAAATCGTGGCAACAACATGGTTGGGGTCTATTTATGAGAGAAATGGCACATCTTGTTTGAGGTTTGTTTTGTAAGCTAGGGTTTATCTCTTGAGATGGTATTGGATTTTCAGTATTGCTACATATATCAGATTTGTTGAGGGATACGGTTGGTATTTGGCATATGGGTATTGGTCTTTTGGTTGTGATGTGTTGCTGAAGTTGTTGGTTTAGCTTGAGGCTACATAATAGTGAGGTTGTGGCACATGGTTTGATGCAAGGGTTTATGGTATTTGGTTTATGGATAGAGTGATGAATTGTTAGATAACTTTTGATGGTTATATTGGTGTATGTCTTTGGTATATGGTTGAGGTACATGTAGGGTACATGGTTGAGACAAGTAGTTGATGAGTTGGCACATATATGAGGTGTATAGTTGATGATGTTGGTACATCTTGATGAGTCATAGTTGATGTGCAGTTTATGCATGGTTGATGCATGGTACATGTTGGTTCAGGTTATTGGTACAAGTTGTTTGGTGCAGGTTGATTGGTACAGGTTGTTACAAGTTATTGGTACAGGTTGACAGTGACAGGTTGATAGTGGAAGTGGTTGATTAAGTGATAGTGACAGGTTGTCTACATTTGACATTTATATTTCAGGGAAGTTGGATGGGGCAAGGATAGGTGGTTGTAGCCGGAGAACTTAGGGGGTTGTAGCCTCCTTCTGGTTGTAGCCAGAGAATTGGGGAGTTGGAGCTTCCCTCAGGTTGTAGCCTGAGAAACTAGGGGGTTGGACCCTCCTTCCAGTTGCAGCTGAAAAACAAAGAAAGTTGGTGCTTCCAACGAGTGTAATTCTTCAAGACATATAAGAAAAAACATTCCGTGGTTTTCTCCTGCTTTGGGTTTCCACGTAAAAACATTGGTGTACTGTGTATGTGTATGATTGCTCACTTGTTCATTGTTTATTTACTCTGCAATTATTGGATGATAATTCTACACTGATATAACACTTATATTATATGGTTAAAAAGGATTATATTTCTCTATTACTGATTCACCCCCCCTCTCAGTAATCCAACAACTAGGGAACAATGTCAACCACCAAGGTGAAACGAGGAAAATAGCATAATTGCCAAGAAAACTTTACATAATCAAAAGAAGTTTTAAATGCAACAAACTCAAATGCCTCAAATATTGAAATGACACTCACCATAATACCTAGCTTGTACCTCATCAAGCAAGACCCAATGTCTTCTGGAAGTAAGCTAGTGCGATGGATACCCTCATGATGAATCTGATATTTGTGGTGGTGAAGCGGGCCTCTCTCTATGCAAGTGGACACTGCTAGTCAAACTGTCTCTCAGTACTCCATGTATGCAACCTGAGGGATTCAAGACATCATCTCCTTAGTTGTCCCTAGAATTGGGAATAACATAGCCTTCTTCATCTAATTTAGGGAGACTGGTTTGAGTTTGGCAGTTGGTTCCAATCACTTTCTTCAAGCATGAAACATGAAAAACATGATGGAGCTAAGAGTGACTAAGGAGAGCTAAGTTGTAGGCCATAGGCCCCACACACTTGAGAGTGGTATAATATCCATAAAAATTGGGAGCAAATTTTTGACAATGATATGCTTTGAGTGATGTTTTCTTATAATATTGTAGATGAAGAAATACTTGGTCTCCTTAAGAAAATTGACATTCTGAATGACCTTGATTAAATTTTTGCTTCATGCGATTATGATCCATGAATAAATTCTCTTTGAGGGTATGGAGAATGGTATATCGGACGGTAAGGGTGTTGTCAACTTCCTGGACCTTGGAGACACCTATTACGTGATTCTCTACCCTATGACCTTGGGTCTATGTTACAATAGAGCACAACCGTATCTAAAAGACTGAACCTACCCTCCAATATAAAAATCAATAAATAAATTATTACTTAGAAGAGACAAATAAGGATCTCGTACCTTGTATCTAAACATTTGATGAAGATCCTCACTCTCTACCTTTGATTTGCTCCAGGCCTTTGTCTCTACCGACCTACAAAATAAACCTAGCAAATACTACAACAAGGTAGCTATCAAATTAAATTATAAATGCAATATATAAATCTAGATATGTAAAGTTATTTCAACATATTAGAACTAGTTAAATATAATTGCACCTAGATTAGAGGGAAAGATAACTCTTTTATTAATCAATATGAATAGGTGAGTTACAACCTGATTCTGATTAACGACACTGCCTTGAAACCAATTGCCTTAGTTCCTCCACTAAACTCTTCAAGAATCAACTCAATAATGAATTACTTCCTCACATGATCCATAAGGGATAGGAACACACCCAACAATCATATAGGAAAGAGGAAGAGATACTGGAAAGTAAATTTCCAAATCAAGGGATACTACTAAGAGATTTAGGGAATAAGGAGGCTTGCAAATTGACAACATGTTATTGCACCAAGGTTAGCTCCCCTCCTCTACACCCCCATAGGTGCTTATATACCATCATAAAGAGGTTGATATGGTTACCTTCCGTTGTGTATGGGAAATTGGAGGTTTAGGACCGGGAAAACTCGTAAGCCCCTCCCAAAGATACAAAATAATTTTTTTTTTTCACAAAATTGGGGGTGTATGCAATTTGCACACTAGTAAATAGCATATGTATGTCAGTTTCACACTAAAAAATAATGTATGTACGGGAGTTTCACATGGATGAATAATGTACATCAACAAAGTTTTTTTTTTTTTAAATATTATTTTGATGAAGAAGAGTGGGATGACGACTTCCAAGTTGAGGAATGGACTAGGAAAACTCACAAATGCACTCTAGGGTATCATTTTTTGCTATAACATATGCCCCCTAATGTGTGAGGTTAGAAGATAAAATAATGGCCTAAATACATTATAACTCTGAGAGGCGAGGATGCACTGAAATAATTTGAAATGAAAGTACCCAAACAATTGATCCAAGAACAAAACCTACAATAGAAATCAAGTAAGAGTATTCTCTTCCTCAGTCAGGCATACCCATTCTCATGAGTGATAGAAGCATGTCCACCAAATCAAGTACACTTCATATCCATGGAGTATAAAAGGATAATTGATGTTCATGGCCACGGAAAATATACACAATGGATCCATGTGATATATTAAAGTAGCAATCATTGCCCTGAGAGGAATACAAAGTGGATCCATGCAAATGTAGATCATAGCCACAAATGGATACATAGTGGAGCTATGTCTTAGCATCAAATGATAGGATATCTAGAGCCAATGAAGTGAAAAAACTAGTCTATGCAAGTATCGATGTCACCGAGGGTGGTACAATCGATGTAGGTTAGGTAGGAGCACAAAATATGAGATGCTCGTACTTCACCCGAGGTATTCAAAACAACCCGCCATGGTACGAGTCTACACTATGTGAATAGTTGTGTTGAAGTCGAACATAGTGAGACACCATTTGATTACCGATCATTGATGTATACCGTTAAAAAATGTGAGACAACCCGCTGATGCTGATAGTGGGTGTCAAGGTACCTAGTACAATCTAACAAGTGTGAATAGAGGATATTATTTCGAGCACTTGATAGAATCTAACGATCAAGGGACATTGACGTATTCCCACTGTCAATAGTGAGAGAACCTGCCATTAATGACTGCAATCCCCAAGTTACTAAAAATGAATCTAGATCCCTATCCCAAAGAAATATGTGCTAAATTTGATAAGAAGATATCCACTGGAAGGAAGGCATTAAGGCATCCCCCATCATCCAACATGAGGAGTAGCAGAAGACCAAATATTTGGAAGAACTCAGATGGAAATAATTAAAGGACCAAACTGAGTTACGACTCCAACATGTACCCGATGGAATAACACACAACATAGACTCTATGAATAGTAGACAATAATGAAGACTACTCACAAAGATGAGGAATCCACCAATGGATTCAAATGGAAACCAAGGTACCACACAAATCCCTATACATGATAATGGTTGTTGAGGTCAAACACAAGGGAAAAAAATAAGTCAATGACCAATGATGGTTTTTCCTCTGTCGATCACAAGGTCACTTGTCAATGATGTAAATAGGCCCAGGGTGAAACTCTAGGTCATACTCTCAAAGCAATGAGTCATAGTCAATAAGAGTAGACTCGTCAATAATAAGTCAATCAGGACCTTCTATAATAACACAAGTGAGATACAAAGGTACTTGTGAAACTGAGAAGTAATTTATTGACATGAGAAGGACGAACTGGAAAGTCAAGGATTTCGGTAGAATGGTCAACTTAGGATGAGACTTCCCTTGAATAAAATCACGACAAATTATGTGACTAAGGAAGAATGGAATTTATGAATTGACATAAGTTTGTTATGCAGGAGGCATCAACAAACTCTCCATAGTAGCTAGAAGAGAAACCAGTCAAAGGAGTACCAAATCCATGTAACTGGTATAGTGTCCTATGGCCATACTGAAACCAAAAATATTGATACACTGACTCAAATATTTTTCTTTTTTCAAGGGTGACAAGACTGCTGCCAAATAAAGAGATAGATGATTTCCCCCCTCTTTTTTTTCTTTTTCATATTATTAAAATCTGAAAAATAATAAAATAATGCTATATTACAATGGAGGAAACAAGTGTCATGAGAAAGAAAAATAGTTCCAGAGCGTAAGGAGCATACCTATGCTCAATGCAAGGAAGCATGTGTAAGATAAATACCCTAAGGGGAATGTCTCCTCCAAGGGTAAAAGGTATCGAGTCACAAAGGCATAGTATTGGAAGGTTAGCATCAACACATAAATGAGGGAGCCCCATGGGGCATTGGATAAAAACATATTGAGAAGAATATATGAATCTTCAACGCAAAGTCATGGCGGGACTAAATAGGGATCTCGAGCTTATGAAATTGTTTCAGCATGGACACCAAATTGAAAACAAGGTTCTAACTAGGGAACCCATGAACGATAGGATCTACCACATGAATTACAACACTTCTAAAAAACAAATAAGGTTTTGTGTCTCAACTCATTGGGGTCGATCCTAAGGAAAAATTAAACAAAAAATAGATAATGCAAAAATGCATGAAGCGGAAAATCTAACCTATATTCTAGTTTCGAGATCATTTCCTATCAGAATGGATCGACATGGAAGAAAAGGAACAAAAACAAATGTATTTAAAGTCCTTTATATAAGACCAAAAACACTCATCAATATAAAAAACTCACAAGTATAGAAGTTAATAAATCCAATATAGAAAACTATGATAAAAACAAGTGTTATGGGATACAGAACTTGAAAACAAGAAACCCTAAAAGAACAATATGTACAAAGTAACGCACAACCTTGCAACTTATGCATAATATTTCTCTGGGTAGATCCCATTGCTAGGCTTAGGGAAAGGGTTTCTTTGGTAACCTACCTGTAAAGTTTCCAGTTCAGGAAGATGTCGAAAATCCATAATCATAGCTTCAAGGATAGCCTCATCTGATGGAAACTCAAAATCCATGAAACTAGGGCTCGACAACACACAAATACTAGGGCTTGAGGTCTCACAAACAATAAGATCAGACTTAAGAGGTAAAATATAGTCCCTCAAATCAATAGGGGGAGGTAAAGACACTCGTGCCCCCAATGGATAAAACCCCTGATCAATTGCTGAGACCTTGTCTCAAGAAGGAAAAAATGACTGTAAAGATTCCATCTCAGGAGTGATTGAACATCAAGGATAAGATGCCACATAATTCACCCGAGGCAGGGAAGAGTTGACTTGAACACTAGGAACATACAAAGGGAAAATATGAGAAGTGTGCAAGGGGAAATCAATATGAAATCTGAACATACAGTATATATAGATTTGTAACAGACTATATATCTTTCAGAAATGCCAAGAGAACTATTTTGGGATCAATTTTGACTGTACTTTGTAATTCTGAGTTTTGAGTATAAAGTATTTGAGATTGATCTATCATTATTTTTATTTGAGCTTCCCATGTGTTTACTCTATTAAAGTTCTCTTATGTGTGCAAACCATTTTCTTTTATTTATGTGATCATAAATAATTAGTTCAACTATGATGGATGTGAGGAAATTTTGTTTATAGTTTTCAAATATATGATGTGTGATGCTCCTGGTTATCTCTTAGGAAATCCTTTTTGAAAACAATTTTTTTTTATTTTATTGCAATTTTTATCTTTCTTTGAATATCACGATGGAATTTTTCAGAGTCCTACATTACTCTCAAAATTTAGAATCCCAAGAAACTCTTGAAATTAAAGAGGAGTACCACCTATATAAAAACGCAGATGGATTTGTATCCCTGTGAGGTTGCCATTTCAGTCCTAATGGATTCAAGCGTCAATATTTTTGGCGACCATACTGGGGAACGATTTATTTTCAAGATATTTGAGGAACTATAAATTTCCATGGTTCAAATTTTCGAGAAGAATATTCAAGAAAATTGCTTCTTATTTTAAGCATGGCTCACCTTTTTTGTAATTTCAAAAAGAAACGAGAAGCACAAAAGATTCGAGAGAATGAACTCCCTAGAAAATCCATTGAAAAAATTCAAAATTAAGGGTTTCATTCATGTCATAATGCCTATTTATATTCTTCATGAAGCCCATCAATGGCTTTGCAATATTCATCAAAAGGGAGAAATACTCAAAGAAGGAGGCGATTTCATAATACCCCTTTAAATCTACCAGAAATAGACTTTCAAATGCCCAATATCCCTATTGAACTTTTTTCTACATTCTTTGGGGATGCTCCAGAAGATGCAGAGAAACACTTGATTAATTTTAAAGGTACATGTTATAATTTCAACCTCACTGAAGACAATGTTACATGTACATTATTCATACAAACTCTACGAGAGGATGCTCTTGAATTTTATAGTTCATTAATGCCTAACTCCATTACTAGCTGAAATGTGTTAGAAGATTCATTTGTAGAAAAGTTCATCCCAAAGGTTCATTCATATATTTTTTCTGATCTTTTAAATGTTGTTGCCCACCCACCCTCTCCCACATGGACACAAAAAGATGAAATGAATGATTCAGAAGAAGAATATAATGAAACAATGAAAGACTTTTTTGAATCGAATCTTGTTGCTGAGAATGAAGGAAATAATTCCAAAGACCAAGAAAAGGATATCGATATCTCATATAATCAATATGAAGAAGAAATTAAAGAGTCTCCACCAAATATGCAAGAGAAATTCAACCAAAATAAATAAGAATGGGTGGTAGAAAACTATTTTTAAGATAGCAATTGCATAGAAGAAGAACATTGCCGATACATCACCAATGAAACAATAATATTGAATGTGGAAAAAGAAGAAAAATAGAATGTTTTCAAGAAATAAATTTCTCATTTGATTGAAGATAGCAACACTCTGGGGCAACCAAGAGTAGATTATATTGAATATTGCTTCGAAATTATTGTCAACCCACCAACGCAAACGAGTATTCTGCACACATTGCTCGATCCCATTGTGGTACATTTTGGGCATGATCCTGATTTTTATGCTCCTGATTTATTGGTAGCAACCCCAATATTTTTCTTATTGTTGGAGCCCATTTCACAAGTCAATTGGATGCTCGAATGGATCCATTGGAAATCTACCTATACCTAAGGTTCTCCTTTCTTTCAAGTAAGTTAGGGTAGGTAGATCATGTATATATATATATTTTTTTTTTCTTCAGTTCAATTTTGCATAATAAGGATGTATTTGTATTGAAATTTGAAGATAAATCCATGAAATAATAAGAATGATAAGAATTCATTTTGAAGATGACTCCATATCCCAATGGAAAAGGCAGCTGATCTTGAGATTCTGGTGTTCTCAGTAACCCACAGGGGGTCACTGTCCTGCAGTTGGATCCAATTGTTGACCAAAATTTGGTTATCTATATTTTTACTCTCTTGGATTCATAAAATCCTTGATATAAAAATAAGACATTTTTTGAAATTTTATAAGTTCACTCTACAACCCTCAGTCTCAGCTTCTTCATGCACTTTTCGGATCTGAAATTCGTTTCCACATGCCTAAGTTATTCAAGATATGGTCTAAAGGTCCAAAGGAGAGATTATGAGGAATTTTTATAAGTATCATGTTCTCCTCTCCATTTTCTAATTATAAAGTACTCTCATCACTTATCGCACTCACCTTCCATATCCACACTTAACCATTTTTCTCTTTTCACCACTCTTCTTCATATACTCCACTAGCCTCTACACTTAGACATTTTTGGGACTCCTCCTTCATCTCCTCATTAGGTTTGGTTGGTGGATCTTCATCTCCACGCACTTTCCCATGTCATGAGTCCACTGCTACACTACACTTAACCATTTTTTCAACTTCATGAGTTTGCGGGATCAAGCCCTCATCCTCCAAGTTCCGTGATCTCCACTTTGCACCCAAAGTTCCGTGATCTAAAATTTGGACCATCAGATTTGTTGCCAGAGCTAAGCCCCTAAAGTATTTTATGCCTTCTACATGCAAGTACGATTGACCGCCTTTCCACACTTAACATATTTTCAATCATACATAATCGTAGGTTCATGGGTTGGCGGGTTCATAAAAAGATCCATATTCAAAACCGCTCTCATTTGACCGACCACCCTTCTATACTTAGTTTCTTTGGATCACTCATGCAACCGTGGGTCCATGGGTTCACAAAAATTTCATGTTTAACTTCACTCACTTCCCTTCCCTCACCCCCACGAACCCGCAAACCCTCCAACCCGCCTCTCCCTCATCCCCTCTTGTCCCATCTCACATACTTAGCAAAATTCTCAAAGCTATGCCAATGCATGAAAATCATTGAATGAGAATATGAAACGTGGTGATGATGTGGACAATTTCCATGATGACACGTGGGCATGACTCATTGATGACATGAAATGAGGTGGACAATGAGAGGATTCGAAAAAAATATTATTTTATTTGACAAATTAACCAAAGAAGGGAAAGAAACAGTTGAGACAGTTCTTGTAACCGTCAATGAAGACAATAAAAGGACAACAAAAAACAAGTGAAGAAATAAGAGAACATCATAGTAAGTTTATGCTGATCACATCTTGATTTATTTATCATTTCTTTCATCTAGTTACTCCGCTTCTTTGACTAGAAAGGTTTAACCAAAGTTTGATAACTTCTCCTTGTCTTCTTTTCAGGTATTTCTACTCTGTTATCGCCCGCCATCCTCCTTATCCAACTTAATTCTTGTTTATATTTTCTTTATGGTCCACGGTAGCCCGAATCCTAGTCCTAAGGACAAACACATTTAAATTTGAAGGCTTTGCAACAGACTATATATCTTTTAGAAATCCCAAGAGAACTAATTTGGGATCAGTTTTGATTGTACTTTGTAACTATGAGTTTTGAGTATAAAGTATTTGAGATTGATCTATCATTATATTTATTTGATATCCCCATGTGTTTAATCTATTAAAGTTCTGTTATGCATGCATACCATTTTCTTTTATTTTATGTGATAACAAATATTTAGTTCAACTATGATGGATGTGAGAAAATTTTGTTTATCTTTTTCAAATATATGATGTGTGCGACTCTTGGTCATCTCTTAGGAATTCATTTTTGAAAACAAAAGGATTTTATTTTACTGCAATTTTTATCTTTCTTTGAATATCACGACGAACTTTTTCAGAGTCCTACATTACTTTCAAAATTTAGAATCCCAAGAAACTCTTGAAATTAAAGAGGAATACCACCTCTATAAAAACGCAGAGGAATGTGTATCCCTGTGAGGTTTTTGTTTTACTCCTAATGGATTCAAGTGTCAACATGTACCTTGGTTGGTATCCTCAAGAAATTTGGCCATGACTTTCTTATGCATAGGTCCATCCCTTGCAGGATTGTTCATGTGTGAAAAATTCTCACACACTGACTCTGATGAACCAATGGTATAAAACCCACTCCTTCTAGGAGGCAACTCCATGCTTTCAAGATAAATACTAGAGGTCCTTCTCGACCAATGGAGTGGTTGGTCAACCACCCTGAATCAATGATCCAAAAGAGGTGATACAGACACAACCTAAGACCAACAATGCAAAGAAACACTCAACTAAAAATTCATGAGAGAAAAATTGCAGAAAAACGAATTCTTGAAAACTTCATCCCAAGTGAATGAGTTCCCGAGTCCAAAGAAATGAAAAAGTGGAAAGGGACCTTCCATATACCAACACAGGTTGATAAAGTCATGAGATCAATGAATGAAGGAGTGAGAAGCAGTTACCCTGACCTACACTAACCAACCTTATCTGGTGCAAGTACCCTTTCTTTGCAGGGCACCCTCTAGCAGTAATAAAAAGTGTGATGCAACGTCTGCCTCAGGTACCACGAGAAATCCCCCATGGTCACCTCTAAGATACCTAAGAAAACAAACTATGGATACCAATTTGCAGTCAGTGTCTAGGGGGTATATTTGATAATTGGGATGGAGCATATGGGAAGGATAAATGAGTCCCAAGCTCTTCGAGAGGACTTTATACAAAAGGGCCAATGCCACTTTAGAAAATATCGACCTAAGTACGACTTTGAAGATTCCATAGGACTGATGCAAAGAGGGCCAGTATCACTTCAGGAAAACTTCAGCTGAGTTTTAAATTAGTAGGGGAATGACGCCAAATGAGTCAATGTCACTTCAGGATCCCCCCCCCAAAAAAATACGCTCAATCCACTACACTTGGTCAAGTTTCGGAGGGGTTATCTCCTCTACTCTTCCTCACATGAATTTGTGTTTGGATCTTGTATTAGAGGAGGCTCCTGGCTATGCCTATACAAAAATTGGATTTTCTCTCCCTATATTATACTCCTATGATTTTTAACTGGCCTTGGAGAGTTACATCTCTAGCCTGATCCAAGGTCCTAACCCTAAACTTGTTTGTGAACCTTAGAAACAAAGTCTAGTAAATTTTAAATTAAATGTTTATTTTAGCGGTTGTTTTTTACTCAAAGGATACAAAAGTGAAACTAATGTTGTTTGTATGACTCAAGAAGATAAATATTTAAGAACACTATGATTAATAAACAAACTTGTCATTCAAATGAAAAGGTGCAATACACTTCTTTTACGAGATTTTCAAAATGGAAATATATATATTTTTGTTTGTATGCAAGAGCTAAGATTACTTTGAAATGAAAGCCTAAAATGCTCTTTTCTTTTGAATGTCAATGAAAACTACACTGCCACCCCAGGATAAATGAAAAACATGGTATAAAGGAACTTTGCAAATGAGATTTTTTTTTTGTAAAAGGATACACAAAACCAAAATCAATAACTTTTTCAAAACAAGAAAAATGCATAAAATACCCGAGTGCTAGAAAATAAGTTATTTTCTTGAAAAAACTTAAGAAGCAAGGGAACAAGAGAAAAAAGATTAACCAATCAAAGAGAAAGAACTTTTGATCAAATTTTCAAGTTTACAGAGACTTGATATAACATTCAAAGGTAAAAACCAATAAGACAAGATTAAGGAAATGCTGAACAATCAACCTAGAACTTCCCAAAAATTAGAAAATGGCCCCAAGAGCAACTTTTTAGAAGTGTACGCGACTGTGTACACTATTAATAGCATATACATGACTCAAATTGAAGTGAAACACGTATATACATGGTTCATACAAAGCCAAAGCGTGTACACCTTAGAAAAAACTCAAAAAAGAGAAATTGCAAATAACAAGGAAGCTTTTAGAAACTGGAAATAACTTATGAGGTAGTAAATGCTCGAAAACAAGCCTAGAAAACAAGAAAAATAGGAAAATGAATTCCCTATTCCTCCTTGGGAGGGTCCTTGAGTCCCCCAAAAATAGATCTTTACTCTCTTATCTATGACTAACAATGGTGAATAAATTCTTGGTCAAGTTTCTCAAGAGGTGAGAAGCTTAACAAATGCTATGTTTTCTCAAATAACTCCCAAGAGAATATATGGCTTCTCTAAGAGCAAATGGGAAACATAATAATACAATGAATTCCTTCATTTTTTAGCATACCATGGCCATGTATTTAGAGTACCATAGAAATATATTACATAACATGTTCCAAGTGTGAACGAGAGACTTTTGGAGGTACTTCCCATCCTTTCAATAACCCCAAGACAAGATTTTAGGCCGGTCTTGAGGTCTTGTCATGATACACTTCAACCTAGAAGAGGGTGAGGCCTAACCAACCTTATAAATTCATCGTTTCCACATCAACATAGGTTTCTTTAGGGTCAGTCACGCATTATGCACAATATGCACATTTGGCACTTTGTTGATCTACGCGGATGTGTGCGCGGTGGCTTTGGTGGAAGTGTGAAGAAATTCATGGGCCTTTTGCATAGTTTTCTTTTATCTTGTTGAACAAGTTCTATAAATGTTGGAAGTATGCTAATTTTTGTGTTGTGTTGATATTTCTTCATCCATTGTCTATATTTTTGTGAGCATTTTTTCGGTGATAACATACATAATACATTCTAGTTCGTAGGGATCAAAACCAAGGGTGTTACATCCCCCTCCCCTTATTTTTGGCACTGTCCTTAGTGCATAACACCATACCGATGTTATTGATATTAAAAATATAGACTCCCCAAAATTTAATATGCACAGGAAATAAAGTCAATGCTCATATACATAGGCACTCCATCCTAAAAACATGCATACATAGGCATTCCACCCCAAACATGTACATAGCTATTCATAATTTATATTTCTGGAAATAGTTCCAACCACCAAGCTCTCATTCCCCATTATCCTACACAAACCAAGGGGTGTACCCCATTCTCTTCTCTACAGTCCTTTAGGTTGTACCCCTTCTCTTCAGGGCTTCAGTGCACTTGGTCGGGAAGTTTCCAGAGTTGCGGCTCCAAGAAATCTAATTGCAACAAGTCCACTAGACTTTCTTTGTTCCATGCCTTTGTCATTGAGCTCGATTCCTTTTGGTGCTCTCATTCCAAAACTTCCAGCTTCAATATCCAACATCTCATCCATATTACACACATACAATCATCATGAGATAATATCATAACAATTTTACTCATTAAATGTCAAATCTGTTTTATACAGGAAAACCGAATTTCCCAAGCATGAGCTTCTTGCTCATAATTTGTTTTTCTCTTGCCACAACAAGCATAAATATTTATTATGTATTACAACACTGCCATAATTGAGACCATTCTTCCTACAATTTACTTAACCTTTCAATCAACCAAATAGGCTATTAGTATATAACAATTTTTAATTATAAATTTCCAAATATGTTTTATATAGGAAATCAAATTTTTCCAGGCATGAGGTTTACGCTCATAATGTTTGGCTCTTGTAGTAGCAGACATTGCTATTCCTTATGAATTACACTGATGACATATCCAAGACCATACTTCATGCAATGTCTTCAATTTACACTCATCCAAACAAACTGTCAGTACTCATGCACATTATCATTATATCTTTGTAACATTTTCAACAACTCAAAAAGTGATCTCACAATTTGTAGCAAAAAACAACACAATCACCTTCAACTAGTATTCATATTAAATATAATGCAACTATCCTTCATTATGTGTTTTCAACACTATAGGATTTTCATAATGAAACAATTTATTATCAATAAAATAAGAATCGAGGTGCCAATACCCATGGCCACATCCACACAATGCATCCCTGCATTGACTGCATAGTAACACATAGCTATGTCATGTATTCCACCATGGTGAATTGGTAGGAATATCCAATGCCTCGACACATCATCCACACACTTCCTATTTCTTTCTCAACCATTTGGATGCCCTCCTTTCCAACCCAAACACAACACCAATAATATAATTATTGGGTTCCCTTCAGTGTTGGGAAAAAGGTTGCATTCCAAACATCAATTATAGTAGGAAGGCTATCGGATCCCTATGTGGCATCATAGTCTTTCCATATCCAATCATGTCATGGAATTCATCTTTCATCTGCTTGAGAAATGTCTTCCTCTCCTTAGTCTGGTCCTCTCCCAGACTCTTGGCATTTCAGTGGTATGCTTGTGCAATTCATGGATCTACATCCACATGGATTCCACATTTACATGGCTCACTATTTTCTCAAACACACCCAATTCACTCATGATCCTAGCTAGCATGTAACATGAATCAATCAATTCTCCTCTTCCTTGCAGTCACTTACCCTCTAGGCTCAAGCATCCCCTTCTCTATTACATATTCCCTTGGGTGATCCATCATTTTCCAAGGCTTCCTCTCACATGAAGAGTACTGAGACTTATAGAGTCTTACAACCAAGGCATCCCTCTGAATTTGTCCAACCTGGAAAATCTCATCTCAACAGTGATCATGTCATATCCTAGGGTTCAATGTCACAATAATGGCCATTCCCATGTTTTCCAGTTCAACAACCATCATTTGTCCCTTTAGGATAGCTCTGTCATCTCACTTGTATCACATGCATACAATAACCGTGAGACATTTTTACATCAATTTTCAATCAAACAATTTCAAATATGTTACCTACAAATTTCCAATTTCACTTATCTGTTTTCATATCTGTTCCATATAGGAACTCAGATCCCATATATATGATATCCCTCCTCATAATTGTTTGTCTTTTTATAACAGGAAGCATCTACCTTCCTTATGGACTTACTCTGCTGCCATATCCAAGACCATCTTCCTGCAAATATCAACTTCACACAACCAAACAGATTATTAGCATCCCATGCACATTATATTTTCATTGCATATTTATAGTGGTTCACAAAAAAATTTAAAAAATTATGCATACTAACAATTGCATCACTTTTGTTCACTGATCATATTAAACATGAGGAAATTATTATTCCTTATACATGCATTATTTTCATATCCCAACTCCTATAATGCATTCAATATTCATAAGAACTCAACCAATGTGCCAATTTCCATGGCCACATTTACACACAATGCACTCAAGCACTGAATTTTAGATTACCACATTTTATGTTAGGCACCTTACCTTGGTGAGTTGGAAATCAACCAACCTCCCTCCACATGGCTTCTTTATCAACATTAATTTCTATAACAGGTTTATACCCCTTATTTCTTTGGTTATTAACCCATAACCAACACATTCCTAACATGCTATTATGTCATATGAATGCATTCTAATATTAAATAACTTTTATAAGTATCACAAGTTTTCGGCCTTTACCATACCGAATGGTAAATCACTCCAATGAATGCATTTGAAACATATAATAATATCACTTTGAATGTTAAATTCTGGTCGAGGAAATTCTTACCTAAATTACCTTCAACAATTAATCAACATCATACATTAAATTCATACCTACATAGCTACCATTAATTTGTTTGTGATGGAATATCAAACAATACTGAGAGGGGGGGCGGGGTGAATCAATATTGCCTACTTTTTCTTTTTATCTTCATCCATATTAAGCACACATATTAATTATTGAATTAAGCAATATATGATGAACAACAAACCCTTATGAACACAATATTTTATCGTGGAACCTAACAGGGAAAACCACCAACTCTTTTCTCATTAATAAAAAGTTCTTTTACAAAATTGTTTTCAAGCTATAACTTGATAGAGAGACATTCCCCAAGTTTCTTCAGCAACAACTGAAGGGATGCTGCCACACCCCATTTACCAGCTACAACTGGAAGGATTCACCCACACCCTAATTCACCAACAAAAACTGGTAGGAGGCTACGACCCCCTGTTTAGTCAGCTACAAATGACAAGGAAACACTAACTCCCCTGCAGGCTCCAACCTGCCCTTGCACCACCCAACCACCCTTAGTTTATAATTCAATTCAATCTCTTCTGCTCTTCATCGAATTTGACTCATGCAACCATTGTTGTACTTTCAACTTATCTGTTGCAGCCTCTGCTTATAAGGTCTTCTTTATCAAGTTCTGGATTGCATAACTGTTGCTTTGTCTTCTTCTGTTCTTGATCTTCAATTCGACATTGACAGACACCTTAGAAGGAATAGTTATTCATCTTGGACTCTGCTCCTGTTTTAGATCTTCTATTGTGAACCACATAGACACCATCTTCTCACCACTTTTTCTCATTTATATAATCTTCAAACAGGTGTGAAATTTAAAACATCGTGTCCCTTTATTTGAACCATTGTACCTTTTCATTTAAAATGATAATCTAAACTTTAATTAATATCATTTTTCCTTTTTATTTTTTATTCATATTTTCATCATTTAATTTTTTTTTAATCATGACTGTGTATCGGTTCATTTTTTTCATGAGTTGATTACTGACATGGATTGACTCATTAGATCATACTCTTGTTTCTGCTGCATTCTCGGATCACCAACAAACCATATTCGATCATCATACCTCTTCGATTAACTTAATTATAATCACTGTTTTATCATTTTTATAGTGAAGGCTTTCCATACATTGATCACTATTATGGATCAATTTAATCCTTTAAATTCGATTCTGAGTCTCTGTTAACTTTACAGAGACCAAATTTCATGGAGGCGCTTCCTTCAAACCATCATATATGACCATGGCATAGAACCACAGGCTTTTACCAAATATAGCGACAAATTCCTTTTAGAGCATTATAGCATATGACCAACGCCAAAAACCTCACACTTAATTGTTTAGACCAAACGAGTGCTTGAGCGCTTTATTAAATCAACAGTCACGATTCGTTCTCTGATGATATGAACGACTAATGGAGTTTCGACGTTTTTCCTTTCGGGATTTCGAGACTCACTACATGTCAAATCTCCCGGTGATGATATCACCGAAATTATCATACGGTTCATATTACCCATGGAGATGGACGATTGACGGAGTTTCGACGTTTTGCCCATTGGGTCTTCGTGACTTACTACATTTCAAAATTCTCGATTATGATATCGTCGATACAATCAGACGACTCACATTACATCTTTGAACCATATTAATGGTTAGTGTTTAATCCTTACACTATCCTTCTACTGTTGTAGATCGAAGGTTGAGAATGCTCCCGATGTGATCTTCAGATCAGATGACTCATATCCATTTCAAAAATTCGTCCTTCGAGACTTCGGCCCTTAGGCCCTTAGGCCCTTCGACACTTCGGCATTTCATCCTTCGCAACATTGTCCTTTCACTTTCAATATGTCAAATATCCAAAGCTGTCAGTCTATTGACACGTGTCCCTTTCAAAATTTTGGTGTTCGGGACTTCAGGATATTAGACTATTTTCTTTCTATGCAAAACTCCTGAAGTAGAAAATCTTGACGTGACGTAATCCTGCTGACGTCACATGATGACTTGGCACGTGCCAAGTAGCTGCCACGTTTCACTCTGATTCGTCACTTACATGTGCCTAAAATTCCAATTTCAACTTGACACTTGTCACTTTCTAACTGAGCCACGCGTCCCTTTTGGAATTTTGGCATTCTACCTTTCGAGATTTTCGTCATTTCCAACATGTTAAAACTCCCGAAAAATGATATCTCTGAAATACTTCGAAATCAAACGATGCACAAACCTCTGTGCTTTCAACGGTCCAGATCATCTCTCACGAATCAAGATTTTGCAACTCTGGAAAGCAACATCCTCTGAACTTTCAAACTCACGGGTGCCGAAATCATGAAAGAAATTATTCCAAGGTGACGTCACATGCTGTCGTCACTTGATGACATGACACAGGTCAAGTAGCTCCACATGTCACTCTAATTCGTGGTTTGTACGTACTAGAAATGACGAATCATCTTGACACTTGTCAGTGTCTTATTGCACCATGTGTCATCGCTGACGTAGTTCCGTGACGTGGATCCTCATGTGTCACATGCTCTTCTCCTAGATCAACGGTCCTTGTACATCTTTTGATCGACGACTGAGATCAGATCAGGATTTCGCATTTCACGACTTCAAAGCTTAGGGCACCTTCTTCCCTTTACTTTATAGTCAGCGAAATGTTGATCTAATGCCACATCCAGTGGTCCAGATCTTTCCTACAATCGACGAGCGAGATCCACTGATCGAATCAGGATTTCTCAAAGAAGCTTCCTCCGTTCTCCCAACTTCCAATTTTCGATTTTCTTCATACATCAGATCAATGGTCCACAAATCATCCTTGATCCATGATTGACTTCCCATGTTACTCGTCTTTAGCTTTAGAATGTTTGAATGAGTTCAACGCTTATCCACCTTGCAACTATGCTGGATCCGACGACTGACGGGAGTTTTGGGTTTGATTTGACGGTCGATGGATATTCGGATATCCGAACTCTCATCCTTTTTTCTTTACCTCGCTTATCCTATCCTTCCACTTTAGCACGATCCGACGGCTGATCGGAATCGAGGTTTGATCCGACGAATGGTGGGATATACTGATCGGACGACTGCTGAGACTTCTCATCGTTTCTTCGCATTGTTCAACTTGTTTGGACTTTCCACTGATATCGACGACATATCTACAATCCGTATTGGATTGTTGATCCTATCTTGATCAACAATAGCCATGAAGTACTTCCGAGCTTCTGAGATTTGATCTCCATACATTTCGTTCTTCCTCTCGATCTTGCGTTATCGATTACAACACACTATTTGACAATAATCCTATTCTTAACAATAGATCACAGAGACTGTTGATATCAATGACAATCTATACTCTATATGTAAACAACAAACCATCACAACAAATGTTGATATGAATGACACATTGTCCAACAATATCCTCTGTCTTTAAACAACATATCATCATGACTATTGACATCAGACTGTTGACATCAATGACAATCTGTCCAACAATCTCCCCCTTTGTCATTGAGGTCAACACACTAACTTCATATACAAAACTCCCCCTGTGTTGATGTTTTCCTTTTATGAAATTTTTCCTTTATATGAAGTTTCTCACCCCCTTTGACATCAATGGCAAAGGGTTTCTTCTCCTATGATCTGTCTGTATAAGTACTTGTCTGACCACTGATAACTCCTCCTGAAATCAACCTTTTTCTTTTGCAACTGAATGACTCCCACTGTCAATATTCTCTCTCTCTGCTTCTGACTACTCTCCCACTTTGTTTCTGAAAAGGTAGCTCTTCTTGAAAAGGTTTCTTCTCTTTTTATTTCTGCAGGATGTCATTTTCCTCATTTTGTACATCAGAATGCTACTTCTGCGTATGTCGCTGTCTTACTAGAACACTGCACAATTGTAGCTCATTTTATTCAAACAGCTCTTGGATTTTCTGATTGATTCTCATCGATCTCTAACTAAGATACCAATTGTTTTTATATCAACCATCTTGACATCTTCACTCTCAACAATCTTATGTAACCTAATATTGTAACATCTGTATGCTTTCTTGGTAGAATCATATCCAGGAAATATACCTTCATAAGATATAGCATCAACTTTCCAATATTCTCATCAAGCCTTTTGATGTAACCTTTACTTCCAAAGACCTTGAAGTATTTTACCAAATGAGCTCTTCCAAAACGGGGGTCACAAGGAGTATTACTGCTATTAATAATGAGTTGACCTCTGTTCAATATGAATATTGATGTGCTTACATATTCCATCCAATATCAATACTAATTGATGGAATATCCATTATAGATATTTGGCTTCATTGAGGATAGTTTTTGAATCTTTCTTGGACAGAGATCACTTTATCATTGTCAGGGCATTTCCTCTCATCATCATGGTTGTTACTAAAAGCAGATTGTAGCTCCATTTTCCAATGTGGTGATTAGTTTATCAATGAGTATAATATCATCATCATAAGACTTAGAAGGATTCTCATTTTCCAATATTGACATGCATCTCTTCAAATTGGATCCAAATTTGAACTATCCATTATTGACATAATCTAAGCTTCTAGGAGTTGCTTCAACAATGCTATAACTGTAACCCTGGTGAATGAAGTATATGGGGTCTGATGCCATATTTTATTATATAGAGACTTTTTCATATAGACTTGAATCGTCACTCAAAATGATTCTTCAAGTGTGCATTAGGTATCACTCTTATTCCTCAAAAGTACCACTAAAATAGGATTGGAAGATTTCTGAGATAATCATCACTCAATTCTTTTTGTTTTTCTATCGTTGGAGATTCATTATCAACGTCATTATTATGTGCACCAATAACTTCTTTGTTCTTTTCTTGAGAATATTCCTTATTAGTAGTTTCATCCTCCAAACTCCTATCATTAACTTCATCAGTTTCAGGAACAATATTTTCCTCATCTTTCTTGTTTGCTACTTCAGATTTTCTTTTCCATGTCTTCTTATTTACTCTTGTTGTCATATTGTGTGAAGCATTTCTTATTGGATGTCTTCTTGACTTCCAACAGTTATAGGCTTTGTGGCCATATCCACCACAGCTATAGCATCTCATAGTGTAACAATGTGCAACAATATGTCTAACATGATTGCAGTTCCAACATATTATACTGTTGTTGAACCTTCTGACTTGTTTTCTTCCATGACGCCTACAATCCAAGGCTTTATGACCATATTCATTACAAGAAAAACAATAATTGTTAAAGACACTATCATACCTTCTTTGATTCATCCATGAAGGTCTCCCTCTTCTGAACTTGCTTTGAGGTGTATGAGTAGCTTCTGGATGTCTTCCTTGATATGATCTTCTAAGTTTTGTAGAGTTTCTTTTATTCTTTGAACATGAAGAACCCTCATCATACTTGCTTTCCCTTTTTATAAAATAAAGACTTGCATCAGACCCGTCTTCACTTTTTACAAATGAAGGACTTGCATCAGGTTTCTTGAGATTACTAATTTCTTCATAGTTGTGTCCAAGACCGGTTTTGTCATATGGCGATCTCCGACTATCCAAGATCTCATCTAGGGTCATGGAGTTGTTCAAGAACTTGAATTGGGTGTCTAACTTCTCAACCTTCTTTCTAATATTCACAACTTCTGCTTCCATCTTATGACAAGATTCTTCCTTTTTGTCCAACTGGTTCCTTACTACCTCTTCTCTCCTTTTGGCTTCTTCAAGTTGGATTTTAAGATTGACATAGCTTTCCCTTAGTTCTTTTAGATCTGCAAGGTTTGAGACATCATCTTCCTTGTTTTCTTCTTTTGCATGAATGATTTCATTTTTCAGTCTCTTGATCTCCTCTTCTTTCTCTTCTAACTGATTGTCCTGCTCATATATTATCTTGGAAGAACCACAATGTTTTCAATTTCTTGTCGACGTTTCGGATCCACAACAGGATCCATCTTCAGGACAAAAAATACCGAGGAAAAAACAATTGTGGATCCTGTCGTGGATCCGAAATGTCGACAAAAAAGACTAAAGATGGACCCTGTTGTGGATCCGAAACGTCAACAAGCAATTGAAAATGCTGTGGTTCTTCTGATAATTTCTATACAAAACTCTCACCACAGAAATCTAAATGATCATATATTATCTTTTTACTGTCCTTGAACATTTTCTTTATTTCCAAGACATGCTTTTGACTCTTTTCAAGAAATTCTTGAGTGTAGTCATGAAGATAGCTATAGTCTGATTCATTATGGTGATAGAGGTATTCARAGAGACTCCAATCAACCTTTTCTTTGGACTTTGATAGTTTTTCTTCTTCTTCTTCCATGGGATAAATGCTAACAGAACATTCTGTTATTGTATTTGAATCTTCTTCTCTACTTACATGGGAGAATTCAATATCAACATTATTGAAATCGGAAGATTTTGAAGAGTCTTTACCTTTATTGATGGTCGAGTCATCTCTTTTGATTTGATACATCTTCTTGGAAAGATGAGCAGATTATTTGGAGGTATCATCACTAGACATGTCATCTTCAATCTCAATATGAGTAATAGGACTTGATCCTTTAATTATGTGTGCGTGGTCATATCCAAGGCCATATTTGTTCGAGGGAGATCTTTGTAGACTGGGAACTTTAATAAAGGATTCAGTCCCTTTATTTAATTTTTCAATAGTATTAAGTAGATCCTTTAGTTGTTTACACCTTTGTTTATATTTTCTCAGCTCGTCCAAAGAACTTTCAAGCTCAACTTCCATATTGACTGCTTCTTCAATGTCTGAGTATTCTTCAAAAGAATCTTCATCACTAGAATTGTTGTAGACTGAACTTTGTTCTAATTGAAATGCTTCATTTGACTTCTCATCTGTGTAGAGGTCTTTTAATTTTTCCCAGAGTTCTTTTGCAGAGTTACATTCACTTATATTCTCTTTGATATCATCAGGTAATCCATCAAGGATTGTATTCATTGCCATCGAGTTTATTTTCTTTTCTTTCTTTTGAGCTGGAGTCCTTACTCTATTTGGTGAGAAATAATTAGTGATCAATGAATTCCATACATTATGTCCCAATGCCTTCATATGTCTTTCCATTCTTATACTCCAAAATATGTATCCTTCTTTTCTAAGTATTGGAGTTCCATTCTCATTGTAAATCTTTTGTCCATCCATGCGTGCTTAATTTGATCTTCCTTTCAGTTTGTTACACTGTTCTTAAAGGAACCTTGCTCTGATACCAATTGATGGAATATCCATCAATACTGAGA
>SNQJ01S0011526.1:145044-157574 GCA_010110895.2 Picea sitchensis
TCTTTTCTCATTAATAAAAAGTTCTTTTACAAAATTGTTTTCAAGCTACAACTTGATGGAGAGACATTCCCCAAGTTTCTTCAGCTACAACTGAAGGGATGCTGCCACACCCCATTTACCAGCTACAACTGGAAGGATGCACCCACACCCTCATTCACCAGCAAAAACTGGTAGGAGGCTACAACCCCCTGTTTAGTCAGCTACAAATAACAAGGAGGCACCAAATCCCTTGCAGGCTCCAACCTGCCCTTGCACCACCCAACCACCCTTAGTTTATAATGCAATTCAATCTCTTCTGCTCTTCATCAAATTTGACTCATGCAACCATTGTTGTACTTTCAATTTGTCTGCTGCAGCCTCTTCTTGTATGGTCTTCTTTATCAAGTTCTGGATTGCATAGTTGTTGCTTTGTCTTCTTCTATTATTGATCTTCAATTAGACATTGAAAGGCACCTTAGAACGAAGAGTTCTTCATCTTGGGCTCTACTCCTGTTTTAGATCTTCTATTGTGAACCACAAAGACACCATCTTCTCACCACTTTTTCTCGTTTATATAATCTTCAAACATGTGTGAAATTTAAAACATCGTGTCCCTTTATTTGAACCATTGTACCTTTTCATTTAAAATGATAATCTAAACTTTAATTAATATCATTTTTCCTTTTTATTTTTTATTCATATTTTCATGATTTAATTCTTTTTCAATCATGACTATGTATAGGTTCATTTTTTTCATGAGTTGATTACAGACATGGATCAACTCATTAGATCGTACTCTTGTTTCTGCTGCGTTCGTGGCTCACCAACAGACCATATTCGATCATCACGCCTCTTTGATTAACTTAATTATAATCATTGTTTTATCATTTTTACAGTGAAGGGTTTCCATAAATTGATCACTGTTATGGATCAATTTAATCCTTTAAATTCGATCCTGAATCTCTGTTAACTTTACATAGACCAAATTCCGTGGAGGCGCTTCCTTCAAACCATCATATATGACCATGGCATAGAACCACAGGCTTTTACCAAATATAGCGACATATTCCTTTTAGAGCATTATAGCATATGACCAACACCGAAAACCTCACACTTAAGCGTTTAGACCAAACGAGCGCTTTATTAAATCAACAGTCACGATTCGTTCTTTGATGATATGAATGACTGACGGATTTTCGGCGTTTTTCCTTTCGGGATTTTGAGACTCACTACATGTCAAATATCCCAGTGATGATATCGCCGAAATTATCGAACGATTCATATTACCCACTGAGATGGACGATTGACGGAGTTTCGACAGTTTGCCCATCGGGTCTTCGTGACTTACTACATTGCAAAATTCTTGATTATGATATCGTCGATACAATCGAACGGCTCACATTACATCTTTGAACTAGATTAATGGTTAATGTTTAATCCTTACACTATCCTTCCACTGTTGTAGATCGATGGTTGAGAATACTCTCGATGTGATCTTCAGATCGGACGACTCATGTCTATTTCGGAAAATTTTCCTTCGAGACTTCGGCCCTTAGGCCCTTCGACACTTCGACATTTCGGCCTTCGCGACATCGGCCTTTCGGCTTTCGATATGTCAAATATCCAAAGCTGTCAGTCTAATGACACGTGTCCCTTTCAGAATTTCAGCATTCAGGACTTTGTGATATTAGAGTATTTGCTTGCTATGCAAAACTCCCGAAGTAGAAAATCTCGACGTGACGTAAACCTGCTGACGTCACATGATGACTTGGCACATGCCAAGTAGCTTCCATGTGTCACTCTGATTTGTGACTTACATGTGCCTGAAATGCCAATTTCAACTTGACACTTGTCACTTTCTGACTAAGCCATGTGTCCCTTTCAGAATTTTGGAATTCTACCTTTTGGGATTTTTGTCACTTCCAACATGTTAAAACTCCCGAAAATGATATCTCTGAAATACTTCAAAATCAAACGGCGCACAAACCTCTGTTCTTTCAACGGTCGATATCATCTCTCGTGAATTGGGATTTCACAACTTTGGAGAGAAATATCCTTCGAACTTTCAAACTCACGGGTGCCAAAATCACGAAAGCAATTATTCCAAGGTGACATCACACACTGTCATCACTTGATGACATGGCATAGGTCAAGTAGCTCCACATGTAACTCTGATTCGTGGTTTGTACGTACCAGAAATGACGAATCATCTTGACACTTGTCAGTGTCTGATTGCACCATGTGTCATCGCTGACATAGTTCCCTGATGTGAATCCTCATGTGTCACATGCTCTTCTCCTGGATCAATGGTCCTCATACACCTTTTGATCGACGACTGCGATCATATCGGGATTTCACGTTTCATGACTTCAAATCTTATGACACCTTCTTCCTTTGACTTTTTAGTTAGCGAAATGATGATCCAATGCCACATCCAGTGGTCCAGATCTTTCCTACAACCGATGGTCGAGATCCACTGATCGAATCGAGATTTCTCAAAGAATCTTCCTCCGTTCTCCCAACTTCCGATTTTCGATTTCCTTCATACGT
Organism: Picea sitchensis; assembly: GCA_010110895.2. Lineage (NCBI taxonomy): Eukaryota > Viridiplantae > Streptophyta > Pinopsida > Pinales > Pinaceae > Picea > Picea sitchensis. Next base: position 147,574 of record SNQJ01S0011526.1, read on the forward strand.
CAGATCAACGGTCCACAAATCATCCTTGACTCATGATTGACTTCCCATGTTACTCCTCTTTACTTTAGAATGTTTGAATGAGTTCAACACTTATCCATCTTGCATCTATGCTGGATCCGATGGCTGACGAGAGTTTTGGGTTTGATCTGACGGTCGACGAATATTTGGATATCCGAACTCTCAGCCTTTTATTTTTACCTCGCTTATCCTATCCTTCCACTTTAGCACGATCTGACGGCTGACGGGAATCGGCGTTTGATCCGACTTCTCACCATTTCTTCGCATTGTTCAACTTGTTCAGACTTTCCACTTATCTCGACGACATATCTACAATCCGTATTGGATTGTTGATCCTATTGTGATCAACAATAGCCACGAAGTACTTCTGAGCTTCTGAGATTTGATCTCCATACAGTTCGTTCTTCCTCCCGAGCTTGCTCTATTGATTACTGCACAATGTTTGACAGTAATCCTGTTCTTAACAATAGATCACAGAGACTGTTGACATCAGATTGTTGACATCAATGACAATCTCTACTTTGTATGTAAACAACAGACCATTACAACAACTATTGATATCAATGACACATTGTCCAACAATCTCCTCTGTCTTTAAACAACATATCGTCAGGACTGTTGACATCAAATTGTTGACATCAATGACAATCTCTCTGTAATGTCCCCACTTTGGGACATCATCATAGTGTAGAGATTTATGATGACCAGAGTAGCCACACATTGTCCAACAATCTCCTCTGTCTTTAAACAACATATCGTCAGGACTGTTGACATCAAATTGTTGACATCAATGACAATCTGTCTGTAATGTCCCCACTTTGGGACATCATCATAGTGTAGAGATTTATGATGACCAGAGTAGCCAGATGGATGTTATAGCGAGTACAGGGGTATTTGAGAGGCATTGTGGGGTCCAGCTTGTATCAATGATCATATTCCATCATTATGAGCCATTCCGCACATGTTGGCTTTGGTTTCGTTGCATTCCGACGATTTCCATGATTTTGACTATTTTAAGCTATAAGTCAATGGAATTCACTGAAGAGGTCATTTTGGGCACATTACTTGGAGGAACCTCTCAGTGTAATAGCTCATTGTATTCCACTGTATTAAGGAGCCATTCATTACGTTGATTTGGTTCTCATATCTCGAGCATTTCCATGATTTTGACTATTTAAGCTATAAGTCAATGGAATTCACTCCAGAGGTCATTTTGGGTAACACATTTGAGGAACACCTTTTTGTAATAGCTCGTTGGAATCAGAAGGAGCAACACTACAAGATGGGATGGTTGAAGTGACTTCGGGAAGGAACAAGGAGAGATAATGAGCTTTCAAAGGTAAAAAGGTTAATTGATTAACAGATTTAATTAATTGTTCAAATATTAATAAAATGAAAGTCACTTGAGGGACAAGGTGAGCCAAAAAATTATAAAGGAAAGCGCAATTCTTCTCATTCATTCATGTATGTTTATCACTTTGATATCCTGGTTTTTAGCTAGTGAGCCCAACATCGGGGGTTTTGAGGGTTTTGACTAGGACGATTCGGTGAATATTCCACCTAGCTTGTCCCAAGCTTGGTCCTGAGCTGCAATACACCCCACACCATTCTAGTTCCAGGACTACTCAGTTGCAGGAGGATTACACACAGTTAGTTGTGAGAATAGAGAGAGGGCACACCAGTTAAAGGTTTCCAGTAAGAGGGGCACACCATACTTTGAGAGAGGATTCGTCCTAGCCAAGGAGAAGGGATTCTGGGAAATCCAAGTGGCTCTCGGCAGGTGTCTTGGCATTATTCTTGGTGGTTTTCCGGAGTTTTTTAGTGGAGGATCGATTTGTACTGAGAGTGGGACGATTTCCCAAAAGAAGGGCGCACCAAATCTTGGAGGATAGCTAGATTCCAAGGATCCAGCCCCAGATTTGAGGATTCGAGCACTTGTTCTCATTGCACATTCCTCGACCCATCACAGGTGGGAGAGTTCTCGAGTCGCTTAAGAGTGGGTCCCCTTTCTAATCGTGGGATGAATTATCTAGGGCTTCACTCATTCAAGGCAATTAATATGGGGATTTCGTGATTCACGTAGATTGAGAGGGATCTTGAGATTCGGTCACCTGGGTTATACTTACCATCACCCAATCTACCGCTTTGGCATCTTCTGAGGTGATTACCTTGGCACCGGCCAAATTGTTGAGGGAGCTTCAGCTATTCAGCAGCAGCTGCGGCATCTTCCAGCTAGCTGAGGGGTTTGGCACTCTGGCATCATCTCTCATTGTATATCCAACCCTTGGAGGCTTATTTTGTATTGTCTGGAGCATATTGTAGCAGCTCTACCCTTGTTATCCATTGTCTACTCATATTGACCATCCTGCTGAGACTGCATCTAAGATCTCCATTGTAGCAAAGGTATTCTATTTTATGAATAAAGAAGAATTGAGATGTTTTGGCTTGTTTATCCATTGCATATGGTTGAGGTATGTTCCATGGTTATCTTTCTGTTTTGTCATTGCATACACACATATAAACACATCTAAAAGTAGATCAACAAAGTGTTTGACTAAATACCACAAATCGTGAAAGTTTTAAAAGACACTGTCACAGATGATCCCTTGCATACCATTTTGGGATCATTGCACGAGCTTGAACCTCAAACCCTCGAGGGTCTTTCATAGGGATAAATGGATTTTGGAAGGAAATGGAGATTGTTAACAGAATTGAGGAGTGTGAGAGGGAATATGAAAGCCTCAATAATTTCAAAGGGATCATAACATTCCAATGGTTCCTATCCTATAAAAATCCTAGTTGGAACAAGAAGAAGATTGCACGCTAGCTTAAGAAGAGGGAGGAAATCATAGCAACCATTTGGGGTAACCCCACAACCATTAGAAACCCCACACTCCATTAGGAGCACGCAACTTTTCTACATTTGCAAGGTGCCTTGGTAACCATCATGGTGTAGTAATGGTAAGAAGAACACTATTGAGGTGCACCATGACACAATGATGATGGGGTGTGTGGATGGAGCAACAGATGTTGATTCAGAGAAGTTGGATGATGACATTGACTCTGCACGGGCTATGATAGTGACTCTACCCTCAGAGATACAGTGATGATGACTCTTGCACGTGGGCTAGTGATGCTGTACGTTTGAGGTGAGGATGACACCCCTGCGGTAATCGGATAGGCAATCGGATGGACAAGATGATAACACTAGTGTCTCAACAAACAAATCATATACCATTTATGGCCTTATGCCTTAACAGAGTGGTGACACTAGTGAGGAGTCACATGCGTTAGCACTTAGAGATGATGAGCTACCCATGAGGGTCGTGACACATTTTTCACCCATTCGCATTAATCTAAGGATAGCCAATGCCATACGAGGAGATCGCGGGTACGTCGAGCGATGGATGAGCCTATTGTGAGGGCTTCACACCATGGACATGTAGATCCAACGATCCAGGAGGAGATACAGTGAGGCTGCATTGTGGACCTTACACATACAGATCGCCTAGAGGAGATTTATCGTACGCTATCGACTCCATTAGTTGAGCGATTGCGTGCAGGCTGACAAGCCGATGGAGCATTTACCTGATCGCACTGGCAGTTGGATGAGGATGCGTCCCTAGCGCCGATGACCATAGCATGTGTCCGACACACCGTATATGGGATCCGTAATGATGATGGTAGCAGTTGAGTGCAATGTGAGGATACAACCTCACACCGGATACAATAGAATCTCATAGGGAGCCAGCTGAGGATGATGCGCCATTGCATGGGAAGACTCCAGGCACAGATATGTGCGCATTCAACACCTTATCTCCGCAGAAGGTTAGTCATGGCACTAGTAGTGAGAGGCATGAGGGGGCACTTCAACATGATCATGATTAGGAGCCACACCACTTAGAAGCACAATTGAGAGCTGCTGAGGTTAAGGATCAGCGAAGTGTACCGTGCACACATTGATGACATGCAGACACATTGTTGGAGGGAATCCATGGCACACGATAGCCTAGATGAGGCATTTTCCATAGTTGACTTTCACACTCTTAGAGAGAATAACTGGTGATGAGGTTAGACTCCGCTTGTTGATAGATTGCATCTCTTCCACCGGTGATGAGCAAGGCTTGTATTACCGGTAGCCCTATGAGAAGGAGTTGGAGATGGATCGACCCACTCAAGAGTTGGAGAGCACTCGAGAATCCTTGAGAGGCACACAGACAACCCCTCAAGAATCGAAGTCTAGATTAGATGAGTCTCTTTGAGGAGATTCGTCAGATATCCACTTCACCTATCTTAGTGGACACCCAGATACATCATTCACCACTGTTAGGATATGTTGATGATCTAGTAGGGGGGGCATCAGATGATGGATGACACTCCATTTGTCTTCCGAGAGCTGTTGGCCTCCATGTAGAGGTTTATCCAACAAGATGCTCCGTGGATCTAAGGAGACAACATGAGTCTATGCTAAGCATATTGGGTATGCCTGAGCATACAAGATGAGTGATAGCTCACGCAGACATGCCAGATGTACAAGTGATTCGTGAGGGGTATAGTGCTCCTTGCGTGGAGGAGACACACCTAGAGCTGCAGCCACTCCTAAAGAACACTTTAGTTAAAGCAGAGGTCACTTGACCATATTTCAGCCTGTAATGGGAGATGAGAGATGGAGGTTAGTTGACCAACAATCAAAGGGGTTACTTCTGATTGTATTGGATGGTGAGATCTCTGATGACCACGTGAGAGCACTCCATCATGGATACCGATGGACGAAATACCTAACTCTTGATTGACCACAGCGTGACGCTTCCACCTACAACAACAAGTAGATATGTCCATATCCTTCAATAATATTTATCATTGACAAATAACATGAGAAGGATAGCGTATCATAATGTAGGATCCCGACAAGATCGGCCCCACGAGCAGTTAGAGGAGGTTGGAAATGATAAACTTCCTGAACTTTACCATGGGATCCAGGGTTTCATTTGGCTAGCATGATATCTAACTACATGATGATCCAGGTTTCACCAGAGAGTCATACACTCCACCTTGGTTTGGTTTCTGGTGGTTTTGCAGGTACTTGTTCTATGGGGCTAGACCTTTCCTTCTGCTTGATCATTACGATAGGGCATGGAGATGTTTGGACAAAAATTCTTCTCTAGAGATACCTTTACAGATACACCGACAACAGTCCTAAGGGTCATAGGGTGTTTCCGACGAGGATCCGTGAGAGGAGGATTCAGGATGTATTCAAGGGGCATACCATGGTTAGAGTAGTGAAGTGTCAACATGAGGATCTTCGGATGAGGTCAGCATGGGACCTGTGGATTGCAGACGATGCCTCATCAACGACAAGTGAGAGTGGACGGCGGGGAAAAGTTACTCTAATCCTTCCATTGATCTCTGTTGAGAGGAGTGCATCTATTAAGGGTGCCCTCCTCATTGTAGGTCTGCATCACTCACCGCATCAATACGTGCGCTTCGATGGAGGCCATGTGATCTTGGTAGAGATTTGGAGGATGGACTCCAACCGTAGATGAGGCCATGTGTCATGTGCGTGAGGTTCATTGTGGTTGATATCTTCGTGACCATGCAATTATATAATAATACCATTCTCATATGGGGATCCGTAAGTGGAGTGTACCATTGTTCATATTTGGATGGGTTCTACCATGTATCTCATAGATGGACATGGGATCCTAGTATTTCCATTTTGAGATGATCAATATTGTTTGAGGACAAGCAATTTTCTGTGGAGGACCTGTGAATGTCCCCCACTTTGGGCATCATCATACAGTAGAGATTTTATGATGACCGAGTAGCCGTATTGATGTTACAGCTTATGCCGGGTATTTGAGAGGCATTCAGGGTCCGATCTTGAATCAATGATCATATTCCATCATTATGAGCCATTCAAGACAAGTTACGCTTGGTTTCACAGTATCCGACAATTTCCATGATTTTGACTATTTGCCATAACGAATGGACCAATCTAAGAGGTCATTCCTTTAAAGGATTACCTGAGGAACCTCGCTGTAATAGCCATTGGAATCAAAGGAGCAACACTACGATGGGATGCTAGAAGTGACTCTTCGCTATTGAAGCCACAAGGAGAGATTATGAGCTTTTCAAAGGTAAAAATGTTAATTTTATTAATTAAAGGATTTAATTCAATTCAATTCAAATATTAAAATGAAAGTCACTCTAGAGGGACAAGGTGAGCCAAAAGTATAAAGGAAAGGCAAGGGCCTCCTTCTCTTCAATTATGTCATCGGCCTGATCCTGGCTTTAGCTAGTGAGCCCATGCCTTGAGGGTTTTGACTTAACAAACCCCAGAGGACGATTCAAGCAGAATATTCCAACCTGGGCTTGTCCCAAGTTTGAGTCCCTGAAATGCGAAATGGCACCCACACCATCTCTAGTTCCGATCTACTCGGGCCAGTGTGTGAGGATCTCCCACATCAGCTAAGTGTGTGTAGAGAGAGGGCTTAATCAAGGTTTCTAGCAAGGGGGGTGTACCATTCATTGATGAGGGATTCATCCTAGATGAGGTGAAGGGATTTTGGGAATTCCAGGTGTTGGGTTTTCTTTGCAGGTGTCTCGGCATCATTCTTGGTGGTTTTCCAAAGTCTTTCAGTGTAGGATCGATTTGTATTGAGAGTGGGACGCTTTCCCAAGAGGAGGGCACACTACATCTTGGAGGATAGCTAGATATAAGGATCTAGCCATATTTGAGGATTTGAGCACCTTGGGTTCCCTACTGCACACTCCATCTATCATTGTGAGAGAGTTTCAGAGCGCTTGGGAGGCCTCTCTTCATCGTAGGCCGACTATCTGTGTGGCTTCACCATCTAGTGCGGGGCTGCACTAATATGGGGATTTCAGATGTACTGAGATTGAGAGGGATCTTGTAGTTTCGGTCACCTGGGTTGTTCTTTCTATCACCCGATCTATTGTTTGGCTTCTTTCCTGAGGTGATTGGACATCTTGGCACCAGGGCCAAAATTGCTGAGGAGCTTCAGCTATCTAGTGTAGAGCTGGCATCTTCCATCTTGAGGGGTTTGGCACTTTGCATTGGTCTTCATCTATTATCCAACCTTTGGAGGCTTACTGTATTGTTATATTTTGTAGTGTACCATACTTCTGTTATCCATTGTCTATCATATTGTCATCCTGAGCATTCCAGATCTAAGATCTGCATTTGTAGTAGGTTCTTCTATTTTTATGAATAAAGAAGAATTGAGATGTTATGTCTTGTCTATATATCGCATGTGGTTGAGGTGTGTTCCATGATTATCTCTTTCTCATATTTGCTGTATACACACATATAAACACATCTAAAAAGTAGATCAACAAAGTGTTCGACTAAATACCTCAACCAGAAAGTTTTTAAAAGACACCAAAAATGTTGATGATCCTTGCATAATGGTTTCGATCATTACACTGTCCAACAGTTTGATGCAACCTAATTAGTTGGTCCCAGTAAGAGCTTCCATGCCTCCTTCACCAAACTCTTAATCAACACTTCAACTTACGGTTTCTTCCTTCATATGGATGACTTCCATAATGCAAAAACATCATCAACAATACTCACAACATGTAATAAACTCCCTCTTTCCTAGCACAACAACCATCATTAGCAATTTTAACATTCATAAAATATAACAATAGACTACTCCCGGTCTACAACATGTCATATGTACTCTTAAACATTTTCACATGCAATGATGCATATTTATCTGTAATAAGAATGCATCCCTAACATGTCCATGAGTGCCTATGATCTCTAGAATCCTATACTATATATGGTTTTCCAACATCCATATCACATCAATTTGCATCACTTATTTCATTATGTACAACTCCCTTTTTTTGTCCCTGACTATCCTCCATTCTATTGGATTCCTGTCATCCTTCCTTGAAATTTGATTACATTTTATTTTTAGAGTAACTCTACACATAATGCATTGCACAAGTATTCATTATTTCACCCCTAGACTTCTTATACTTGTACCATTCTTCCACCACACTACTTTGATAACAAAAAGGTCGAGGTACTACTCCAAAATCAACAGATAACCCGACCTCTAGAGATGATGCACCTACAAGTCACTAGAGGCCTTCTTCAATTTTCTAAGAACAATATGCTACCCAACTCAAAAATATGGGTGGAAAAATTTCTTCTACTATATTTCCAGGACTATTCATACCTCAATATGATTTTCGAGCTAAAAGTTATGGCTCTCCTAAAATCAATAGTTTCATCCCTTTTTGCACATGTTTTGAAAGTACAATAAATCTCAGAGGCCAACTTATGCCCCTTGTAGAAGAAGATCCATTAGGAACCGAGATAACATCTATAACAAGAACATATAATAACCATTATGGTGAACACACAATAACTTTAATATTTGAAATTGGATGCTCCATTAAGATTTTACAACAATCTAGAGTCAACAACTTTGTCCCTTTTTTTTAATTTCCATACTTGTAATTTTTTTGGCTACACTGGTTATCCGCTGATGTGGCATGACTAGTTGATGTGGCATTAACATGGATGATGCTGTGGTGAATGATGTGGATTCGATCACCGAGCCATCCCTTTACTCCCTTCTTCTTGCATCTTCCAGTTTCTGATTTGGTCCTGGTCCACCATGGCACCGGGCACCTTGTGCAACTCCTTATGCATCTCCCTGCCAGCTTTGATCTAGTATCGGTCCACTGGGATTCTCTGTTAAACCTCTATCCAACCCTTCCAAATGACTCTGATCCGGTCCATCATCCACCGAGCATCTTGTGCAAGAATCTATCCAACAAAGAATGATTCGACACCAGTCTGGTCCACCGAAACGCTAAACCACTGGGACACTGGACCCTCATCCCTCGCACAATATTTTAGCCAAACTTCCATCCAACTGCCAACACAGGTCTGATCCATCGGCCCACTAGGGCAATGAACCACCAGAATACTAGGGCATCGAAAAATTGAGGCACCGACCCATCGGACAATCGGGAAGGACCCACTGGGAAACCGTGCCACCGACTTCCCTACGCAACATCCATCCAACAAGGTGTGATGCCATGCCGGTTTGGTCCACTGGCCACTGACCCACCGAGACAAAATTTTACATTATGCGTGACTTCGCAAGGTTTCATAGCTCTCTTTTCACACACAAGTGAGAAATAGTTGTCATTTTCTTATAAATTGTTCACTGCAACTCTTCGACATGTATCTAGAATAAGGAAAAGTCACAGGTCGTAGATCCATAATGAAGATCTTACACAGATTTTTAATCAACAATTGTTGAGCACAAGAGAACCGTTTTATCAATAATAATTATCTCAAAGATAATAATAATGCACGACATAATATAAATATACAAAAAACAAAGAGAACACTTATCATTAATTAAACCATTCACCAACTGGCTATAGACCAAGGACATTCCTTCCAACCATAGACACTGTTGTTTCAAATCTCAACAACAGGTCACTGCCGAGCTAGGGCTATGAATTCACAAGGACAGGTCTAGGCCGAATCTACAAACAACAATTAGCTAACAAGATCTTAGGTTTTCTCAACCACACGAGACTCCTAATTTATATCTTTCTTCCCCTTAAGCCCACACAAGCCAAAGAAATGAGTCCCTTTCTCTGCTATGCAGTCCCTCCGGCTATTCTAATTTCTTTCTAGGGCTCCAATGCTACTGGTCAAGAATCTCATTGCTACAAACTCCAAGGATTCTCAGCTGTGAAAAATTCTACTCAACATGCCAATGCATCCAAGAACTCATGCAATCATTCATTTCTTAGAATAATCAATAATTCATCACAACTATCTAGCAATGACTCTCTACCTCCAGTCATTTGTTTCCATGCCCATACCAAGAGCACATAGATGAGAAAGAGTGAACGAGGAATTCCCAAATGAATGAGTGAATGAATGATTAAGCCCCAAACAACCCAAAATAGGGTTTATA